>JBBPBX010063970.1:0-14560 GCA_038048925.1 Garcialebias charrua | reverse complement strand
ATATATATATATATATATATATATATATATATATATATATATATATATATATATATATATATATATATATATATATATATATATACAACATCTCCTTTCTACATTTGTCACAACACATGTGAATCTGCCAGTCAGCCAAAATGTTGCAGAAGGTGTAGCCAAGACATTTGTGCTCAGTAAGTCATGATACCTTAGTATTATTTATTGATTTAATTGCTTGTGGTATGAAAGAAAATTTTGTTCTGTTTCTTGAGAATAAAGGAAGGCCGTACCTTCGCCCTGAAGGAAGCAGCTCAAATGAAATTATATGTTGTAATGTACATATATATATATATATATATATATATATATATATATATATATATATATATATATATATATATATATATATATACACACACATCTCCTTTCTACATTTGTCACAACACATGTGAATCTGCCAGTCAGCCAAAATGTTGCAGAAGGTGCAGCCATTAGCCAATTACATTGGAATGTTTGCCATTCATTCACAAACAATGGACCCAAGCCCACAAGGCATTTTCAAACTGTTAAGAACACCCATCACCCCCCTTCATTTACATTAAGAAGAAAAGTCTGCAGCTTGATCAGTATCTCAAGGGATGAGCCAATTGGCTACATCTGGTAAATATTGTACTAAGTAAAAAATCCTGGTAGTCCCAGTGTTAAGGAAATGAGGTTAATTTGTCCTCCAGTAGTCTAAGCCTATGGCAGCATAACATGCCAACCCTAACTATAAGATTTCTTTCATTGATTTAATAAAATTATCAGAAAGTAGTCATTGAACATCCATGACTGATTCACTTTTAGAGACGGTCTGATTCAAGATGGCTGCCACAACCAAATAATTTTATCAAACATAAAAATGACTTTAAAACAGTCAGATAATAAATATTGAGCTCGAAGTTGTTGTGACTGTAGCAAATGCAGAGGAAGTGTTTAAAAAAAAATATAAAATTAAAACATGAAAAAAACTGTATTTTGTAGTGTTGTAATTAAACTATAAAGAGGATGAAAATTATTCAGTGAGGACATATATAAATATTTATTTATCGAAAACAAAACTTTGATCCAAAGTTTTTTTTTTTTTACTTGTTTTTTTTTTGGTTTGCAGAAAACAAGTTTAATGTTTTACATGAAGGCAGAGCAGCTGTGGTGACATTTTCTACTTCCTGATGATGCATTCAGGTGCTTGGTGACTTTCTATCAGTTCCCGTCGCTGCATCAGCACCTCGGTGCTGGAGACCAGTTTCCCTGCAGGCTGGAAAAAGAGTGTCTGTTCTTTTCTAATCTACTGCGGGACGAAGAAGAGCTGAGTGATAAAACTCTTCAGGATCAGAGGGTTGTCACAGGAGTGTCGGTCAAATCTGTAGCCCTCGACGAATCACCACAACTCACAAGGGATGTTTTTCAGCTTTCGTAAATGAGCCGATGAGGTTCAAAAGATTTACCTGACTAAATAAAGGTTGAATGAATGAAAAAAAACTCGGACAGCTCAGCAGAAAGACGACGCGAGGATTAGGATGCTGCTTTGATGGAGCGGCAAACAACTTCCTCTTTCAGACAGCTGGTCGTGAATTAGTGTCACTTTCATCCGACCTCCTGTTTTAGCTCCTGGAGTAGTGACAGAGGGCCTCCTTCCTGCTTCCAAACACAACTCAGATCCATTTTTTTTATCCTTGTGTTGCTGAGTAAAGATTCTCCATCTGACTCAGACAGATGGTCATTCTCATGGCTGCTTGGAAGGAAAACCTGATGGTGTTCAGGCAGCAGGACAATAAAACACACAAGGCTGTGGAGGAGATCAATCTGTGATGTTTACAGCTGCTGTCGGCTCAACGAGGAGCCCGGCTGCACTCGGGTCGCGGCGAAAAATCAGTTAGGAGAAGCCCCGACCACTGGCCAGCCACTGAGCTGCTGCAGCAACTATATATCAGAGCCGACGGCTAACGGGCTAATGCTAAGGCTTACAAGAGGAGGAGAGCTGGTGAAATTAAGGTTCTCACTCTCTCCCTGCTGTTCTTCACATGAGCCATAAAGGCTGACGAGGGAATGCGTGCTTACGTGTTTTATCTTTCCTCCAAGTCGTGTTTTATCTTTCCTTCAAGTCGTGCTCGCAGTTAGAAGGTGCGACGACTAACTGCGAGCACGACTGCAGCCGCTGTTCACAGGAAGTTCAAACCCCCATGCTACTTACTCCACGAAAAATGTATCTAATCTGAAGTGTTTTAATGAGGGATGGGGATTTTAAGAAGTCTTAAAATGTTTGGGAAGAAAAACATCCATCTATTTACTTCCAGGAGAGAAAATCTGCTAGACATTCAAATAAAAAAATTAATTTAAAAAATCTGCAGATTTTTAATTCGGTCTTCTTTCATTTTGAATATTTGTCACAAATCAGCCCTGCAGTTGTGTTTTAAGCAGCTAAAGAAAATACATGCTCTATTTCTGTGTGCATGACTTGTAAATCTGTATTTTTGGTGGAGCATGTTATTTCATTGTCCGCTTCCATCCACATCATACCCATCTCAGCAGCAGCATCCACAATTTTTTTATGATTTATTTTGATTTGGTACACTTTGGCATTATTTGCTACCCAGGGTTCAGAGTTTCAATAATCAAATGGCTTACCTGGAGGCACAATTTACAGGTAAGTGGTTTAATTTAAAGGAATGACGTGGGGAACCAGGGCATAGGAGATCTGCAGGAGAATAAAAATATGGTCAGTTTCCATGTAAATTTTATTTCACAGATCTTATTTGTGAAGAAGGGGGTTCTTACTGATTGTGTTTTTCTCTTTAGGTCCAAGAGAGCTGTCAAAATTCTGGGTTCAAGGCTTTAGGGGAGCATCTCAGGTAAATGGATCGTTTGCTAGAAGGAGTGTTGGAGAGCAAGCAGGTGTCAGGCTGAAGACAAAGTTGTCCATGATCTTTGGGTTGTCTTTTTACAGAATTTGGAAGAAGACACACTTTAGACTGGTACAGGAGTGGACACGGTGTTGGTCTAGTTTGAAGCACACAAGAGTTGTGCAAGAGCACAGGTGCATAAACAAACCAAGCACTAGAGGCAGAGAATCTATATGGTTATGCATAGGGTTGCTGGTTAATATCACTGCGTGGCAACCAACAGTCCAACATAGAGTCATGGTCCAACTCAGACTTAAGTAGGATGGGAGGTGATCATCTGCCATGGAGACAGCTGCAAGAACACCAGCATCTCTTACACACATCCTCGAGAATGTGGGTTAGTGCAACAAAAGAGGAGAAAGCAGAAATCCTACCACACTAAAAAAGAAAATCTGCAGATTTGGACCCACCGATTAAATTACCATCCTTCAGTCATACCATACCATACCATACCATACAATATCATACCATAACACTTTATTTATAAAGCACTTAAAACAGCAGCAAGACCAACCAAAGTGCTGTACAGCAAAAACAAACAAGCAAAGGACACAGGATAAAAAGATATATTCAAATGGAAAAAGATCAAACTAAAAGGCTAACATTGTAGAATACAAACGGGACTATAAACTAGTTACACAGTGTCAAAAGCCAGGCAATAAAAGTTCTTTTTTTTAAGTGAGACTCAAAAAGAGTAAGAGTGGGAGCCTGCCTGACGTAGTGGTAACTCATTCCACCGTCTTGTACCTGCAACAGAGAAGGCCCTGTCACCTCTGAGTTTGAGATGGGGTCCTGGAACCACTAGGAGCATCTGATCTGCTGACCTCAGAGAGCGCTGTGGGACATATGGCTGCAGCAGATCAGAGACATAAGAGGGGACAGAACTGTTCAGAGATTTGAAAACATACAGAAGGGTTTTGAACTGAATTCTAAAGTGAACCGGGAGCCAGTGCAGGGAGGCCAGAACTGGTGTACTGTGCTCTCTTCAGTCATGGTGAGCTGGTGTCACTCTCACAGTCCACTCAGACGGTTCTGTAAGCATGAGCCCAGCTGACCTACACAGCTCCTTTCAGCCTCTTGGATACAGGCTTTCCTTCCGTCTTTCAGTAACTCAATTTGTGGACATTGCCTGAAATCAACTTTCTGTTTACCATATTTTTCGCCTGATAAGTCTCACCTTTCTATAAGTTGCTTTGTCCAATTATTGGCAATAAATTGGAAAAATCCATAAACGTATCACACCTCTATTTAAGTCACATCTATTATGCGTCACCGCTACGCGACGCGTCAGCGCGTCATTTGCCCTGCTGAAAATGTCTGCCACAGAGCGAGCGAGCACGGAAGGACTTTACAAGATTAACACGGTAAAAACAATTATTTGTTTGCTGAAAATTATAGCAAAGATGTGTCTTAGTGGAAGTTCTCCTTAATAAAGGAACGCAATTGTCAAATCAGCTGGATTTAAAAAGTAGTTTTGCCACGTGCATGCGCACGGGTGGGACGGCTTTATTTCTTTAAAATTTAGCTAAATAAATGCTTAAAAATATATATTTCTTAGCTGGCATTATAGCACAAGGGTTCCTGAGCTTAACCGTTCCTTAATAAATTCACAAAATGGTCAAATCAGCTGGATTTTAAAAAGTATTTCGCGATGTGCACGCGCGCGGGTGGACGGCTTTATTTCTTTAAAATTTAGCTAAATAAATGCTTAAAAAATATATTTCTTAGCTGACATTGTAGCACAAGGGTTCCTGAGCTTAACCGTTCCTTAATAAATTCATTAAATTGTCAAATCTGCTGGATTTAACACTACTTTGACTAAGGCTACGCTTTTTTGCGCAAGTGAACTTTGCTTCTAAATCCCCCGGTCCCTTTCAGTGGGCTATATAATGTCGATTCAAATGCTAATGACCCTACTAAAGACCCATTAATTGTACACCTACACCCCCCACCCCCTACCCCTCAGTCCAAAATCCTTGGACCCAGTGCAGGCCTTGTATAACACATAAGCATTTATCGCTGCCAGGTCAAGCATGTTGTAGAACACGGCGATGGGCCGCACCGTATATAAATGTGCAATCTGGTCCATTATACCGGTGTGTCAGTTGACCTCGGGTCATGTGACCTGTGTCGGTCCGTCAGTTGACCTCATGTCGTGTGACCTGTGTCGGTCCATCAGTTGACTTCATGTCGTGTGACCTATGTCGGTCCGTCAGTTGACCTCAGGTCATGTGACCTGTGTCGGTCCGTCAGTTGACCTCGGGTCAAGTGACCTATGTCGGTCCGTCAGTTGACCTCAGGTCATGTGACCTATGTCGGTCCATCAGTTGACTTCATGTCATGTGACCTATGTCGGTCCGTCAGTTGACCTCAGGTCATGTGACCTGTGTCGGTCCGTCAGTTGACCTCGGGTCATGTGACCTGTGTCGGTCCGTCAGTTGACCTCAGGTCATGTGACCTGTGTCGGTCCATCAGTTGACTTCATGTCGTGTGACCTATGTCGGTCCGTCAGTTGACCTCAGGTCATGTGACCTGTGTCGGTCCGTCAGTTGACCTCGGGTCATGTGACCTGTGTCGGTCCGTCAGTTGACCTCAGGTCATGTGACCTATGTCGGTCCATCAGTTGACTTCATGTCGTGTGACCTATGTCGGTCCGTCAGTTGACCTCAGGTCATGTGACCTGTGTCAGTCTAGTTGACCTCGGGTCATGTGACCTGTGTTGGTCCGTCAGTTGACGTGTGACCTGTGTTGGTCCGTCAGTTGACCTCAGGTCATGTGACCTGTGTCGGTCCGTCAGTTGACCTCAGGTCATGTGACCTGTGTCGGTCCATCAGTTGACTTCATGTCATGTGACCTATGTCGGTCCGTCAGTTGACCTCAGGTCATGTGACCTGTGTCGGTCCGTCAGTTGACCTCGGGTCATGTGACCTGTGTCGGTCCGTCAGTTGACCTCGGGTCATGTGACCTGTGTCGGTCCGTCAGTTGACCTCAGGTCATGTGACCTGTGTCGGTCCGTCAGTTGACCTCAGGTCATGTGACCTGTGTCGGTCCGTCAGTTGACCTCGGGTCATGTGACCTGTGTCGGTCCGTCAGTTGACCTCAGGTCATGTGACCTGTGTCGGTCCATCAGTTGACTTCATGTCGTGTGACCTATGTCGGTCCGTCAGTTGACCTCAGGTCATGTGACCTGTGTCGGTCCGTCAGTTGACCTCGGGTCATGTGACCTGTGTCGGTCCGTCAGTTGACCTCAGGTCATGTGACCTGTGTCAGTACGTCAGTTGACCTCATGCCGTGTGACCTGTGTCGGTCCGTCAGTTGACTTCATGTCGTGTGACCTATGTTGGTCCGTCACTTGACCTCAGGTCATGTGACCTGTGTCAGTACGTCAGTTGACCTCATGCCGTGTGACCTGTGTTGGTCCGTCAGTTGACCTCATGTCGTGTGACCAGTGTCGGTCCGTCATTTGACTTCATGTCGTGTGACCTGTGTCGTTTTGTCAGTTGACCTCATGTCATGTGACCTGTGTCGGTCCGTCAGGTGACGGACAACAATAGGTCAAGCATGTTGTAGAACACAGCAATGGGCCACCTGCATGTGCCGGCACGCACCGTATATACATGTGCCAAGGACAAGGAGAGAGACAGTACTTGTAAGCAAAATAATTTATTTGACAGACCATCAGGGTTACAGGATAATCAGCACAGCAGAATAAGACAATTTTATGCATAAAATTGTTCTGGAGCAGACAAAGCTTTCCGTTCAGTGGATGTCCCAAAATGCTCAACTGTGAGATAAATTCAGGGTCTGTTATGTGTGAATTCAGGTCAGGGCCTCTCTTCTGACTAAGGGGGAAGTGCAAGCAGAGTCTTACTTACCTGGTGGAAACATTGGAATGCAGTCTGTGCAGTCTGGTGTGGTGGGGGTGTCTGAGTTGAGTGCACATATATTTATAACAAAAGGCAGTTAATGGTCCAATAATTGTCAGGAGAAGGAGGGGGTTTGTCCTCAGGATTTTGAAAATTCAGTCATCCTAGTGTTAAATTGTTTCACTTTGACTTCATCCAAACCGTCGCGTGCGCTGTGAAAATAAATTATGAATAAATCGTTTTTAGCTAAAATGTCTCATACAGGTAACAATTTGTAAATGTCCATGTTGTGATTAATTTCTGTAAGTTTGATAAAAATCTGTCCTGTAGTTCATGAGTTATTTATCGTAGATAAATAGTACCCAATGCTAGCAAACACAGCTAACAATATTTCATACCTCCAGAGCAGGAGGCCTGTCTGCGACAGAGTGTGTCCGACCAGAGGAGGCTGCCTTCGGACACATGAGCTGGAAACGGTCGGTGGACTCTCTGGAAGTGTCAGAGCTCCAGAGCAAGAGGCCGGGCTGCAACAGAGTCAGTCTGTCCAGAGGAGCCTGCCGTCGGACACGTGAAGTGGGAACGGTCAGTGTACCCTAGCGGACAAAAGTGGTACTGCACCATTTTTGCCAAAATGAAAAACGGTCATATCTGAGCCAAAACTGTCATATCTGAGCCAAAAATTGGTCTAAAAATATGGGGGGAAAATCCATAAACGAGTCTCACCTCTCTATTAGTCGCAGGGCATGTAAATTAGGCAAAAAGGTGTGACTTATAGACCGGAAAATATGGTAAATTTAAACAGTATTGGAGCAAAAATAAAACCAAAGTTATAAATCTAAATATATTTTTAAAAATGTTGGTTTTTCTTAAGAAAAGCACCAGATAACTTCTGTATCAGGGCCAAATTACCTTCCATTGGTTTAAAAAAGTAGGTAAAATCTGGGTTCTGTTTCCTCTCCCATGAGTTCATTGGTCAGAGCTGTGGATGCTTCTGAGTGGCTGGTTTGGTTCATATTTGCTGGGTTTTTAATACATGAAGGAATGCATATCACCCACCATCTTGTTGCTCGACTTTTACAGAAAAATCTCACTGGTCTGTAACAGCTCAGAGTTTTCGAAATCACTGTTACTACCACACCAACTTTCAGCTCATTATCCATAAAATTACTGAATCTACTCATTTGCTTTAAAAAAAAAAAAAAAGATTAGCTGTGGTGGCCTGCTTTAATCAAGTTAACTCCAAAATTAAATCAGTTGTAGTGATAACTGTCTGAGAGTTCCATCAAAATACATCCAATCCTTGGTAACATAATTTTCTAACAGACAAATGAACAAAGAAAAAGGCAGCTGCATGAATGCCTGCCTGTCATAGCAGCAATTTGTAACCAAACATTTGATTAAAACAATAAATCTAAAATGTATGTTTCCACTCAGGGAGTAACTTTAGAAATCCGCACAACTCTAAAAATAAGATTTAAATTCTTCCCTTTGATTGAGGGAAGGCTGCTGTTCATCGAGCGCCGAGGTGAGGCAGAACTAGGCGGTTCCACCTGCCCACGAGGTCCGGTCCTTTCAACCGAGCCGAGCTTTGATGTGTTAAACAGGTGAACCTCAGAGTGACCAATTAGACCTGAATCCGGAGCGTGTGAGGCTCTTTATTTGTTGATGTGTCACTTAGAGAGCTGGGAGACAATACTGTCCATTAGCAGAGGACAAAATCAATACAACACAGATTAATTGGGCCTTTTAATGGACTACAATTATATTCCAGCGTGGGGATGGACCTTGCAGCTCTGAAATACTCCATCATTTCCTGTGTGTGTGAACACACACTCACCTCTTTAATTATGTTTCTGCAGAGCTTTTGTTTTTTTTTCCCTTCTGCTGGATATTCTCCAGTGAGGCTGCTGTGATTTTTAATGGATCAATACGGTATCAGGCAGGTTATCAAAGACTTTCCAAAAAGGAAACAAGAAGGACTGAAAAGGAGCTCTCATTAAAACCTGAAAATAAAAACAAGAACTGTCAGAAGACCGCAGAACGCACAGAGACGCCGATTAATTAGCATCGTGCAGGGCAGACGCCGTGCTGTCCTGAGACTCGAGCTGGATGTCCTGCTGCTGGACGAGACAAAGAGACACAGAGGCTTCGACTCGTCAGACTCTGATAATGGGCAAAGATTCCTTTAGCGGTTAATAGATAGATTTGTACACAAAGACGATGTTTCACTGAGGAACAAAGAAACGGAGGTGTGCCTCAAAAAACAGCTTCCAAATGAAACCTTTACATTTCCTTCTCAGCAGAAGGTAGATCCAAGTATTTTACAGACTCGGTCACAAAACCTAAGAACCAGCTGAGTCTCCACAGTGACCAGATACCAATTAATAATATATGCAGGAGCAGGGCTTTGGTCCGAGCACCCTTTTAACAGGTGTGTACGCTAACCGTAAAGTGGACTGGCCTCACCCCACAAATGTATACATTTACGTGAATTCTTGTAAAAAACTTAGGCCCTGTACACACGTAGCCGGATATCAGTAAAACCGAACAGTTTATCATGCGGCTTGGCCTTTCATCCACACGTGAACTCCGGTTGATCTAACTATAAACGAATAATTAAAAAACTCAGACCAAAGTGGAGATTTGAGAATTCTCAGCGTTCGAGTCTGCGTGTGGACTTTCAGAACCGGAGGTTTTTGCTCCAGCTGGAGCAGCGCTGACGTCACATAATGCTCGGCGAAAAATAAAAGCTAAAGTGTCAACATGCTCTGACATGATTCCCGGTCGGACATGATTCCCCGTCGACATTTTCCTGCGTTTTATTAACTTTGTACTCCAACACGGTATTTAATAGTAGTTCAACCTCGCGGTCTGTCCACACAAATGAAAAAAAAAAGAAAGAAATAATAACAGGAAGTTGTGGTTGCTTTGAAGGGTTGTGACAGCACTACACTGCCACCTATGGGTTCAGCATATTCATTACAACGCTCTGTGGTGAAAATAACCGGGGACATGTAGACGAACATTTTAAATATCCGAACATGTATGTACAGAGATTTTTTTTTTGTGTGCAGATATTCATTTTTCAAACACCAGGCTACGTGTGTACAGGGCCTTAATTCCTCTCACTTGAAGAAAAACAAATAATCCTGGAATTTAAATACACAATTCTGTAACGTTTATTTTCAGTTTGTATAATGACAATGAAAATTATGGCAAATATGAAATGAATGAATAACCAATAGTATTATTTCAGAAAGTGAATGGCATAATTAATGGAGACTTTGGGAAGGAGTAGATTCAATTTGGACTAAGATTCTTAGCTCTTAACGTTCAAATTTAGGTAAGCTTATCTCAGATTCATGAACTAATTAAATGAACTTGGTTGGCACTCGTGTTCTCTCATCAAAAGGAAGATATTTCGTCCTACCGGGAGACGTCAATTTCCTCTCATTACCACAGCAGATATGATGACTTTGCTGGAGTTCCATGCTGAAGCTAGGGTCTCTCTTGTAAAGGTGTCCCTGAGGCTCAATGGAATTAACCTGTATAAATAAAGGTTGAATGAAAGATGGACCAGAACCCATCCAACTGCAGAGACAGGGGTCCTCATGTACAAAGACTTGCATGGTTTTCCTACTGAAGCAGGGCGTATGCTTAAATCTGGAAAACAGTGCATGCACAAATTAATCCAGATGTGTGAAACAGTGCATACGCATGAATCCAAGCATACATCCGTTGTACATCCCAATCAATGTGGAATTGAGTGCACATGAGGGAATACTCAACTCCCCCCCTCAACTCCCCCCTTAATTTAAATATGTAAATTGATTTAAATATGCCCTGCACCTGAGGAGTCTCTTCTTTGCACTATCAAAAAACAAAGAGGAACTTCATGGACAATGTCTAAGAGATGCTTCTAAATGAAGTAGAGGCTCATAAAAACATTCTGTTTGTATGCTGTCCTCTGGCATTAGCGCCAAGCACAAGAGGAGTGAGTGGAACAATGTGTGCAAAGCTGTAAATGATGTGGGGTCAGAGCAGCGCACACCCATGGAAATTAAGACAAAATGGTCAGACATCGAGGTGGAAGTGAAACGACTGCCCATCACTACTGGACTACGCTGTTATTGTAAATTAATGCAGCAGTGTGCCGGAGAAAGGCATCACATATAATTTGCACATTTATTGAATGAAAATGCTTCCTGGTAACATAAACGTATTCATCCTGTGATGGTGCTTTTATAGCAATGTGTGCGCAGTCGATAGCTCCGATTACATTAGGGAAACTGGTTGTCGCTGCAAATTGCGTTTTAATGTTGGCCTGTTCAACTGCATTGTAGGGAATATGATATACCTGGTTGATATACGGATAATTCCATCCCACGCATGGCTCGTGGCACAGTCCCGATTGTTCTGCCAGCTCCTTCTGGAAGGCCCCTGTTGTTAGAAATGTCAATGTGGTCAGCAGATGTATGTGCACGGGTATCGTATGGCTCCTCGCTGCATCACGCTCAAAGACTGACCACAGCTTCTGTGTCTTTGGAAGCCTAAAATGGCTGAAAAGCCAGTTGCCATTGTGGGCCAGATAATTCTGTCTCCAAGTACATGTTATCTGCATATTGTAGCATTTGCTGTATCCCCTAAAAATGCTAAACCCATTGTGGTTAAAAGTATTTTCATCACCACTTTGTGCATGCTTTTAATTCTGCTCATCTTATTCCATACAGGTGTTTGTAGTAATTGCTCATCATGTGTATCGTGGTGTGTACAAAAATAGTTTACATATCATTCCCAGTTTCCCAGTATCACCTCTAAGTGTATCCAATCGACCAGTGTCCATAGAAACATGTATATGTCAATGCACTGTGCTAGCCTGGTTAAAACCAGACCCTTGTCCTTCACTTCGCTTCGTGCTAGGGTCTGGGACTTCTCCCATAGACAACGATTTCTCCGGTAGATTTTTGACCGGACCAATCAGAGAACAGAAGGCGGATTACCGGACCAATCAGAGAACAGAAGGCGGAGTTTTGAACGACGTCGACTGACGTTGTCAGTTAAAATGGCTGCCGCCACGAAGGAATTTTCAATAAAACAAGGTAAAAAACTATTATTTCTTTGCTGAGAAAAAATATATTTCTTAGCTGACGTTATATCAGAAGTGTTCCTGAGCTTAACAGTTCCTAAATCAATTCACGAAATGGTCAAATCTGCTGGATTTAAATTGTTTCGGTTTGACATTTTCCAAACAGCCTCGGGTGCGCTACGAAAATAAATGATAAAAAATCGAATTTTATCTCAAATGTTTCATCTAGGCCAACAGTCAGTAAATTAGAGCCATATAATTACACACTGGTAGCAGAAAAAATATCCACCGAGTGGTTTCTGAGCTATTTATCTGATAGCCTGGACCTCGCCAGGCTAAACTAACAAAACTCCGCCTTCTGTTCTCTGATTGGTCCGGTCAAAAATCTACCGGAGAAATCGTTGTCTATGGGAGAAGTCCCAGACCCTAGTACGAAGCAAAGTGAAGGACAAGGGTCTGGTTTTAACCAGGCTAGCACTGTGCACATTTCCACGGTCATTTCATTCTTGATACATCTGATGTTTTGTATGAACAAAAGAGCGTATGCTGATGTGTTTCAATGAAACTGCAGAGAACGTTTTATGTTTTACAAACTCAATCCACTTTATTCCTGTCACACACTGGTAACAGATCACTAGTCCTCTTCTTCATCAATATAAATAGGTACAAGTGAGTAATAGTAAAGATGAAGACACTGCCCACAAGACGATTGGAGTACAAAGACTCATATCACCATGTATGCCACATTTTTGTGCATACACAACCTTTGTACATGAGGACCCATCCAAATGGTTGGCTCAACCAACATTTAAAAAAAATGGAAAATAGTGCGTGTGTAGTACTACTACTACTTGCGTGTAGTCGCTGGTGGAGCTCGTCCGGTTCTCCCCCTTGGTCAGATCTGGGGAGAGGGTGAGTGGCTCGTCCTGTTCGGGTGGCCCTGTGGACTCTGGGCTCGGGGTCCTTCTTGGGGTCTTGGGTTTTGATCGCCCCTTCGTCTGCCTCGGGCCTTGGGGGTGCGGATCTCTGATGCTTCACGGTCGCTACTGAATGTTCTATTGGAGGAACCTTATTCACTTATGCATGCTCACAGCCACACACAAATGGATGCAGGGATATGTAGATATCATATGCAGATATGTAGATGGATATGTGATATGAATGTATATGTATATATATTTGTAGGTATGGGTATGTTTATTTATGGAAATCTACTGCAAGGTCATGAATATTATTAGTCTTTATGCATGTGTATTTTGTTGCTGTGTTTTGTCATGTGTTTTGCAGGATTGCGGACGAAGGTTGGGTGTGTTTGCCTTGTGCTCTTTTTGTGGATAACTGTTGTGTTTTGTTGTCTTACTTTCTATCTTTCCTTTCTCTCTTTAAAACAAAAAAAAAATCATATTGGTGTGAGAAGATGGCTGTGAGGTGAGAAGGGAGGCCATCTATAAAGGAAAAAAAAAGGAAAATAATGCCTTGCCAGTTGAAGAAAGTGCTTTCAGTGACCTTGGTCTGGAGGGATAAAGTTTAATTCTGACTGAATTGATGAGATAACAGCTAGTTGGAATGGGACCAAAAAAATGGACTTCTAATTTCTTAAAATTACTCCAATCTCTAAAATTTACAACAATTTTGGCCAACATTATTTTATAAATCCTGACACTGAAGCCAGTTTACATTAAACCATTTGTCTGACAACAAAACATAGATATTTCTGCGGGAAGTGCTACAGCTAGCTGCTGCAGCAAACCGTGACTAATGGTACAAACAGAACCTCCAAATGACACATATTCACACTTGTCAGTATGGAAAGATAGGCAGAGTAAACATCTGTGAAGAGATTTAAAGATTTAGTGTAAATTTAAAGATTTAGCGCCGCTACCGGTGTATGAATGCGTGTATGAATGGGTGGATGGTTGGTATTGTAAAGCGCTTTGGGGCTCCTCACAGGGGGCTAGAAAGCACTATATAAATAAGCTCCATTTACCATTTTTTTAGTGTAATTTTTCAGAGGGAACAAAATGAAGCTTGTGTTCTCTACTGGAAAACATCTTCCACCAAAACAGGAAGTCCTAACGTTTGTAGACCCCGTTATCAGCGGCTCTGAGCTCCAACAGAGGGCCAGTTATCGCAGAAATTAATGACAGCAATAAGCAGCAGCAGGAAGACGCAGGATGATTAGCAAAAGCAATCAGGTTCTTTATTAGATTTATAGAAACAAAGACGCAATTCACTCTGCAGGAAAAACAGAAACCCTACAGGAAGACTAATGAGTTGTCTGTTCCCAAGCTTCAAGCAGGAGCAGCAGCAAACCTCGAAGGAGACACTCGGCTTAGTGGCACGACGCTGAGCAGAAAACTGTTACAGAGAGTGAGAGTGTGAAAAGGAAAAGGAAAAAGCTGTTTTCTGAAGGAAATAAGTGTGAAAGCTGAGTCAGCAGAAAAGATTGAAACAGCGGGAGGAGAAAATAAAGCTGAACTAAAAAAATGTACGGTAAGTAAGAAAGATTAAAGGTAAAGGTTAAAAGAAGATGACAGGAAACCAACAGAAATACTTAATTTTATTTCAACTGTTTAACTTCACAAATTTCTGCCCAGGTACCGAAGATGTAAAATAAAAATGAAGCAAAGATACAACAATATTCTTCATTGTGAGGTTAAATAGTTACTTTTCATAAACATAAC
>JBBPBX010063969.1:0-16231 GCA_038048925.1 Garcialebias charrua | reverse complement strand
TATATATATATATATATATATATATATCAGAGTCAGAGAGAGAGAGAGAGAGTCAGAGAGTCTTTATTGTCATTTGCACCGCATGTGGTACATGTGATGAAAACGAGATTATGTACACGGGGTCCCAGTTACATCCAACAACAAATGCAAGAGAAAAACAGTAATAACATCTAGAATTAACTAAGAGAAACATCAACTAGTAATACACTAAGCCCTAATGTAGTGGAAAGAAAAACATCATTATAAACAGCAGCACGAACATGAGTCTTTATGAGCAGATGGTCACAGATGAACACAGCAACAAGAAAACAGATCAGCATCAGCATGATGTGATATTTTGCAGTGTTTATTCTTATTATTTATTTATTCATGAGTCTAACAGCCTCAGGGTAGAAGCTGTTCCTCAGTCTAGTGGTTCTACATTTGATGTTCCTCAACCTCCGTCCTGAGGGGAGTGGGGCAATATACTGTGTACATTAACTCATATGCTGCTTTGCCACTCTTTGCAAATGTCAATGCTAGAACCTTCAGTTTATTTTATAGATATACTTTTTATACTTTTTATACTACTATGCAAAAACTCAGGACAGTATTACACTTTTATTATTTCATTTTATGCTTATGTTCATTAAATGTTTAGTGTTTTAGTGTTGGTGTAAATTTTCATACTTTTATACTACTATGCAAAAACTCAGGACAGTGTTACACTTTTACTATTTTATGCTTATGTTTATTAAATGTTTCAGTGTTTTAGTGTTTAAATGGTTACTGTTGCACCGAGGGACTGAGAGAAACGCAATTTCAATCCTGTGTATGTCCTGTACATATTGCAGTTCTGACAATAAAGTTGACTTTGACTTTGACGATGGCCTGGCTCAGTGAGATGTTAAAGATGTCCGTGAAGACCGCTGCGAGTTCCCTTGCACAGTCCTTCAGCACACGACCAGGTATGTTGTCAGGACCAGAGGCCTTCCGGGCGTTAATCTTGATGAATGATCGCCTTACGCTGTCTGAGGACAGCGCCAGCACCTGGCCATCAGGAGAGGGGGGGAGTTTATGTGCAGGTGTGCTGTTACTTGCCTCAAACCGAGCAAAGAACTCATTCAGTTCATTCAGCGTAGAGGTTGAGCTGTCACAGGTCTGGGGGGATGGTTTGTAGTTTGTGATGGTCTGTATTCCCTGCCACAGACTGCGTGTATCCTTGCTGTCCTTGAAACGGTGAGCTATTTTCCTGGAATACTGCTTCTTGGCCTTTCTGATGCCCCGGGCCAGGTTCTTTCTGGCTGCCCTCAGGCCCACCTGATCTCCCGCTTTGAAGGCAGCATTCCTGGCTTTCAGGAGTCTGTAAACCTCTGCTGTCAGCCATGGCTTCTGATTAGCCCGAACAGTGATGGTCTTGAGGTTAGTTACATCATCAATGCACTTGGTGATGTATGAACATACAGTCTGAGTACTCCTGGAGACATGTGTTGTTGTTTGTGGTAGCAGCTTCTTTGAACATACCCCAATCTGTAGTACAAAACAGTCCTGGAGTGCCTCTGAAGACCCCTCTGGCCACACACGTATCTGCTTGCGGACTGGTTTTGTGACTTTCACCAGTGGCCTGTATGCTGGCTTTAAGGCTCGGATATAGTCGCGCTTTGGTCCGCAAGCTGGAGCGCACGTGCTGCGCGCGCACTGTGCATGCGTTTATAGTGTGGCACGGCAGCGCTTGGCAAAGTGCTGTTCTTTTACGGACCAGCAGGTGGCAGTACCCTCTAAAACCTGTGCATATGTTGCAAGAAAGGGTGTAGAAGAAGAAATCTACCGTAGAAGAAGAACTGTTTGAAATCACACAACAAAAACAAATAGCTTTCCGCTCGCGTGCTGAACTGTTGTCTTTATTTGCGGCTTTCAATGCATGGAGTCAGCGGAGGAGAAAGCGATCACGTGACTTTTGGCGAAAAAACAAAAGAAAAGTCCGACTCCAGATCAGGAATGAAGGAGAATTTTAACATTTTGTGTCACAAAACATTCCTCCATGCGTCGCGACGCCGTTTCCACGACCACAGCGGCGCAGACAGCTGCAGAATCTGGCGTGAAGGCTGTCGGTGAGGTCCACACCCGACCTGTCAATCAATTCGGCGCGCGCGCTAGGCTTGCGGAGCTTCAAAATCTAGGAGGTGCACGACCACGCGCGAAACCAACGCGCTGGCCAAAGCGCGGGGGCGGGGACTTCGCGATTGCGTCACTTTGGCCGCGCGCCCTATGCGACGCGTCAACTATATCCTAGGCTTTAGCATAACACATATACGTCAGAAGCACCTATGTGGGGGAGGGGGAGGGCTCTGTAGGCATTTTTCATGGTGGTGTAAACTTGGTCCAATGTGTTGTTTCCTCTTGTTGCAAAGTTTATGTTTCTGTATGTTTTTGGAAATACACTCTTTAAATCTACTTGGTTGAAATCACCAGCCGTGATGAGAAAAGCATCAGGGTATGCAGTTTGCTGCTCACTGATGTGCAGATATAGTTCATTCAGCACCTCACCTCTAACTTTGCTGTTGGAGCTTGGAGGAATATATACAGCAACAATCATAACAGTTGTAAATTCCCTCGGTAAATAGAATGGTCTGCATTTAATAGTTGTAGTGGACCTACCCAGGGTCAAATTAAGGTCTTTGAACTGTCCAGTGATGACCTTTACTGACCTCTCAGTAAAGCAAGACATTTACTACAAAATCATTCATTTAGCTATAATCTGATAACATAGTCACCAATAAGAGACTATTTCTATCTTTGATTTTAAGCTGATGTGATCAAAAGAATAACTTTTGTCATTTTCATGATGTGTGCTTTTAAGCTGTGTTATTCTTTGAGAGTTAAACTGTGTTTCACTGCTGTGTTAAAGGGAAATATCGGGTCACAGAGACCCGACTGTTTTGTTTAGAAATAAGAAGACAGTTTAATCATGAACAAGGCTCCAGCTTTCTCTGTCTGTTCCTAAACATTTCCCTCTGCTGCTGGCTTGTAACCTTGGGTTTGATAAGGCAAGTGAACTCCTCTCTGTGTTCCTGTCTTTTTAAGTTCTAACTGGGCGGAAACGCTTCAGTCTTTGAATGGACAGAGAGTTTGAATGGACGGAGACCTGAAAGCTCTCTGCCTTGCAGCTGGTCAAGCTTGGTCAAGAGCCAAAGACTAACTTGTCAGCTAGAACTGATGGACGCCTCCATCCAGTTCCCCGAGCAAAAGCTCCAAAGTTCCTAATGAACTTTCTTTGAGAAACATCTCTTCTTGAAGTCAGAGGCCTGAAGCTGACATATTCTCTGATGACCAACGCGGAAGCCAGGAGACGTTGAAACGTAAACTAAAACCAGTTTTGGACGTGCTGGGACTAAAGGACTCTGTGCATCTGAAGGCTGGTGTCTTCCCTCTTACCGGGCTGTCGTCAAAAGGTAAAGGGCTGTTTACAAAACGTACTTGGATTTTAGCAGAAGTCGGATGAGAAGTGTCACTCTGGTCTCATGCTCAGGATAATTTTCTTCTTAAATCTTTCCTCCTATTTCTTTTCCCTCTCAACCTAAGCTGGAAACTATATTTTTAAGCTGAAATGCCCCTCAGACTAAATATGTGTAACATCTAGTATTTATGTCTGTTGTGTTAAATCAAGTGTGCTGACGTATTTGAATTGAAAGAAAGTGAAATCATGTCAATCAAGTGTAATGGTGTTAATTTAGTTGATTTATTTTAAATAAATGATAGTGTCTCTTTGACATATCAAACTAAGTTAACGTGTCCATTGTCACTTAATGGCTCTGTTTATTTATCCATCATAAAGACCACAGAAATATTGGGTAAACTGAAAAAGAACAGAATCCGTGAACATTTACTATTCAATCTGAATAAGTAAATTAATTAAGATAAAGAGGTCAGTATTAATATTGACCTCCTCATAATTCTTACATCTGGTGGCCTTCGTACGTGGTTCTGAAAGTTTATTGATATCTGTGGTCTCAGTCATGAACTGTAACGTCATGTTTGCATAAAAGGATCCAAGTTTTAAACTCTGAGGATAATGATTTTGGCTGGAAGTGTTCAAAGCAGGCAGATTCTGCATGTTTTTATCATTTGAAGCTGTGAGATTATTATCGTTTCAACTCTGTTAGACGCTGTTGGAAGCATTCAGGTGAAGTTTTGTCAGCCGTGGTCTGTGGTGGTTCTGGTCCTGGTTCGGTCCAGTTCACGCGGACTCCTGTACAAAGCTTTGTTTGACCGCCGAGTCAGAAGCCTGAAAGCTAATTTAACATCTACAAGATTGCTGTTGTGGTATTTTACATTTTAAAGAAGGTCGAAGCAGCATATATGTTAGAACGTTGTCGGATAGTGGTTCTGAAACCCGAATTCTGCTCCTTTAAAGTGGACGGAACCGACCTGAACGCGCTCCGAGAGAGTCCGTGTTTGTTCAAACAGCTGCAGTGCTGTGTTACTGAGCGTAACTAAGTTGGCCTGTCTAGGTGTGTTCGCCGCATGTTTCAGAATTTTGGAAAGTTAATTTGTAGCGTTTGAGTTGTTTACGAGTCTATAAAGTTGTGTTCTGTTGTGCAAGCTAACGTTAAGAAGACGTGTCCTACATGTTTGTTTATGAGCTGTGATTGGATGAAACGAGTGTTGTGTGCTGTCAATCACTCTTGTAGCGAACGCTGATTCGCTGTTGTGTGCTGTCAATCACTCTTGTGGCGAACGCTGATTCGCTGTTGTGAGATGTCAATCACGTCGCACGCCGTTGCGACCAGCCCACTTTGTCGTCATTTCCGGCGCTACATTGGTCGAGAAACTACATTCACCATGGTTGCTTGGGAAAAGGACTACAGGCTCTGTGATTGATTGGTTGACGTCACGTATCTGTGTAGCGAGCTCCGCCTCGCTCAGCACAGCAGAGCTGGTGACGCGCTGCGTCGACCCGCCTATTTGTGTCGTCATTTCCTGGTGCACTTTGAGTGACGAACAGTCACATTCACAAAAAACATCATAAAAAGTCAGCATTTTTACGGTGAATTAACCAGCTTTAACATATTGTACTGTACACAAACAAAAATTCCTGTTTATTTTAAATAAAAAATTTTAGAATAACAGAGGTACAGACACACAATTTGCTCATTTTAAATACTGAAGAGATTTAAAATAACACTCAAAAAGCATTTTTTATTTGATTTTCAAATTAAAAAAAAAAAAAAAAATGATGGAGAAGAGAGAATTTCCTCATTAAGCTCTTCACATCTCTGAATTTTAAACAGAATTGGTGTGCACAACTGCACATTGTTAGTTAAAAATTGCATTTTTAACGTTTTTCTGTGTAAAATTAATGACTTCAGTTTATTTTAAATGAAAAGTTTAAAATAACAAATGAAAGTACATTTTTCACTCCAAAGAAGCAAAGAAAGCAGACCAAATTTGAACATGTCACAAGACAACTAATTGATAAAAGTCACTGATTTTTATTTGAAGTAACATCATTACTGTTCTGTTATGCTGAGCCCACGAACACTCGTTTATTTTAAATAAAAATTGTTTAAAATAACGAACAGAACGTCCTTTTTCACTCCTGATAACTGTCAAATGCAGTACAAAATCAGTTTCACTGAGACTGCAAGACATCTTTTTAAAGGCATGCTCAAGCAGCATCCTGTCACATGTTAGCGAAGTCATTGCATTTAAGTCAGCCCTCTTTTATAAGTGTTTGAGTAAGAAAAAACGGAAATCAGGCTGCCTGGGTTAGTTAGTAACTGTTGTTTGAACGTAAGTTCTATTTTAAAGTTAACACTGCAAGAGTGCATTTAACTTTTACAAAGTTCATTGAGGGTAAAAACCTGAAAAAAGGTACCTATGAATACTTATTACACAGTGAAACGCGTAAACCTCAGCTGATTAGTTTATTTGACTCAGTGCTACATTAAAAGTGAATATTTATTTGCAAACACTAACATGAGACAAATCTGTTGATTTTTTTTCCACACAAAATCAATACAATAATGGACGTTAAACAGGGTGAAACAAGTGAGAGGGTCCACTCCATCAGGACCCCACAGTGGCTCAGACAAGACCCAGAGTACATGAAACGATTTCAAAGGGGCGCACGTCCTAAAGATAAGAAAGATGGTCACAAACAACGTAGTGAAGGTGTCCGCTGGAACAATGAGCCGGAGTGGCTCAGACAAGACCCAGAGTACATGAAACGATTTCAAAGGAGCACACGCCCTGTCCCTGCACCTCGGACGAAGCTGCCCGAGATAAGCAAAAAACCACAAACGGTGGACGCCCGCTCTTTAAGTGACCCTCCGCGGTCTACACCGAGCAAAGCTCCTGCCCCTGCACTGCGGACTGGACAGTCCGGGAGTAGCAAAAGGTCACAGAAGTTCCAGGAAAAAGGCAACATACCTCTAAGCTCTGAGGAGATAGTGGACATAAGTTGGTTGTTTGAAAACTTGAATGATACAGAGGATGACCGAACTGGTACATTGAGTGACCTTGTCTTTGATAACTCAGAGCACATGGATAACTCAGTGCACACAGTTAGTGACAACAATAGCAAACGACAAAGAGAGAAACGTCTCATAAAAGGCCTTGAGCTACAACATCAGTTTAAACAATCAGTGATGAAACAGTGCGCTGTAACTGCTGTTGATGCTCACATGCAAAACAAAACACCCTCTGAGGTGTGCCCAGGTCAAAAGGTCGTATCCCAGTCGCAAAAAATAGGCGAGGTTCTCTCTCCTATAAAAAGCGAGAATAAACACCGTCGTCTCAGAGGTCCTCTGACCCCAGAAGAGGCAGAGAACATGCGTCGGTTGATAAAAGAGTGGGATGATACTAGCGAGAATGAACACTATCGTCTCAAAGGCCTTCTGACCTCAGAAGTGGTGGAGTACACGCGTCGGTTGTTAAAAGAGTTGGATAATACTAGCAAGAATGAACAAGATTTTCAAACTGACATACACCGAAATGTTGGTACCAGTTGGAACAGTGACTCAAAATGGTTTAAAGGGAGCCCCGCCCCTGAAGCACCTCAGATTGAAAAGTCTGAGACAAGCAACGAACCACAAAAGGTAGGTGTTCACTCTCTAAGAGACCCACAACGGTTCAGATCGAACCAGATGGGTGAAAACCGAGGTCAATCGGTGGGTGGACTTCAAAAGAAATTGAAGGATGAGGACCTATACTCATGTAACTATGCGTCGTCCCAACAGCCACCCCCGAGCCTTGGAACTGCACCTCCCGCGCCTCGAACAGAACAGTTCAAGACAGGCAAAGAGTCACGAATGTCCAGGAATAATGGCCCAACACCTCTATGCTCGGAAGAGACAGAGGAAGTAAGTAGTTTGTCAGTAGATTTGAATGTTACTGTGCTTGACCAACCTGATACAATGAGTGGCGTTATCATTGATAATGACACTATCAACATTGACCAACCTGGAGCGATGTGTAGCACTGTCTTTCACAAAGACTCAGAGCACACAAATAACTCAGCGCACACTACTTCTGACATTGCCATGGATGTTGACAGCAAACCAATTGCTGACACACAACAACATCCTGAAGGTCATGATGCTGACAGCCAACAAGATGCTGACAGTGAACATGAGTACACAGACAGAGTCACACGTGAACAGAAACGTGGGACCAAGACCTGTGAGGTTTCTGTGTAACTTTATACAAAGGGGGGTGGCTAAGAAAGCTTACCTGCCTATCACACTGGAAGGTGTCCTTGAGCGTGAAGCCCTCCTGGATGGCAGTTCTGATATAACTATTATGTCGGCCAAGCTGTTCGAGGAGCTGAGGACCGCCGCTAACGGTGTTGACAGGCAAATACCCTTTGAGAAATGTGCTATTGAGCTACAGGGTCTCGCAGAGACGAGAACAACCCTAACAGCTATGGCTATGGTTCACATGCAGATTGGCGAAATGACACTACGCCACCCGGTGTACGTGTCTAAACTTGACTCATTCCCATTTTTGGTTGGCCAAGATTTTATAAACCGCTTCAACGCGATTATAGATTATGGTCGACGGAAAATGTGGAGCACAGTGAGAAAACCCCTGCCAATAAAAGTGCTTCCTAGTTGCGATACAGACTGCCTAACCGCAGGTACCGCAGAGGACACAAGGGACTGCTCATCCGAGGACGAGAGCCCGGTAAGTGAACCTTCAACTACAGGTGAGACAGAAGAGACCCAAAAGTTGGACCAAACTCTGGCCCAACAAGAGAACCTCCTCTGTGAGCTGACACATTCAGCACTCCCTGACCACTGCCTACCACAGGTAGTGAAAGGTGTTGAGATCCAAGGATCCCACACCGAAGACGCTGTACTGTCCTCTGAGACAGGTAATTCGGCAATCAACCAAGCTTTCAATGAAACCTTGGTTCAAGGGCATCTGAGTCCAGAAAATGACAGTCAACCAAACGCTGACAGTCACTTGGACATCATTGTTGCAGACTACGAGGACCCCTCTTCAGACAAGAAGGGGGCAAACTCACATTACCTACCACAGGTAGAGAAAGGTGTGGAGATCCAAGGACCCCACACCGAGGTTGCTGTACTGTCCCCTGGGACAGGTAAATCGGCTATCAGCCAAGCTTTCGATGAAACCTTGGTTCAGGAACATTTGTGTCTAGAACTAGTCAGAAATGACATAGTTTTTACAGACTCAAAGAGCCTCTCTTCAGTCGAGAGGTGGGAAGACACACACAACGACAGTGACCCGTCGCAGTCTGTACAATCAGACACACCTGCGACTGCGCCGACGGTTGTGACACACCTGAATTACACGGAAAGAGGTAAACGTAAGAAGATACGTTGGCCAAAACCTAAACGATTCCTGTGTACCGTCTTCTCTCAGCTGCGCGAACAGCTTAAACTAAACGGTGGCATCCTAACTTGTGCCCATGGACGGACGTCCTCACCTGTGTTCGTGGTCCCCCATGACCAAAGGGGGGTGATGTTAGGCCATGCCAAAGACAAAGATTTGAATGTACACCTCAGAAACACTTTTGCTTTCGCCCAGAAAAACCTGGAAAAATCCGCTGAAGGACGTAAGGCGTACTACGACCAAAAGGCCTCTCACAATGAACTCCAAGTGGGAGACAGAGTCTGGTACTATACGTTCGCCCCAGCAACCGGGAAAGGAGGGTCCGAGACCGGAACTCTCGCCCGCAAACTAATGCCCAGGTGGACTGGACCTCATCTGATAACAGACAAAGTGTCCTCAGTCGTCTACGAAATCAAAATCAGCAAAGGCCGCAAAGAGCCAATTGCTAAATGGGTACATCGAAATCAGATCAAACCTTACAAGGCGTTCAATGACTCCACAAAAGACAAAGATCTCACAAACACACCGACTTCATGGGATAATAAGGTCGTCCAAACACAAGTTAGTAAATAAACTAATCAGGTTTAAACTACCGTATTTCCCACCCTATAAGTCGCATTGTCCAATTTGAACTTAGAAACGCTAAGCCTAAAACCCACAACAAAAAACTAACCTTAACAACCGTTTAAATCCACGAGATTTAATTTGACCTCGGTCATAAAGTTGAGACCTGTTTTTCTTGTGTGTTGCACTTTGGAATCTGACGACAAGAGTGTGTCGAAGCAGTGAAACGTTGTTTCCTTGTTGTTTAGTCATTACTGTTGTCATTAGTTGAGATATTGTTTGGTTCTGAACACTCCCAGCCAAAAAGGTTTTGTATTAACATTGGTTAATGAATGATATGGATTTAACTATGCCAACATGCAGTTCGTTTTGTTAAATCTCAATCGTCGAAGAGTCAATGTAGTTTAAAGCTACTCAAGGTACCATAAACTACACTGGTCTCACAATTTCTAAATTGAACCGATTCGATCGTTTCTATTCTAGATTGTCTATTCATTTTGATGAGTCTCGCCATAGACTTCAAAATTTATTAGGAATACCAAATCCTACGTCGTTCGTCTAAAAGACAACAGACATTTAGATCAAACTATATTTCATTTTTATTTTAGTTTAACCTAAACTAAGTAATGAATGGAGGAATAGTTTGGAATTAGAGGCCTTCGTTACAGAAGCCCTCCAAAATTTTATAGGTACAAATCCCTATATCTAAATTTACAGAATTGATCCACCCCTTAATTGGTAAGTGTAGCTGATCTAAACCATGATAGCTTACATACCAGGTGCATATAGGTAAGGCTTAATGTAAAATCCCAATCATAAGCCCACCTTAAAAAACCACATAATTGCATGACACATAGAACCAGAGTGGCACTGACTGGAAACCAACCAGCCAACAACCTTCGATGTGGGGACCTGCAGCTCCAACGCTTGGTCTTCAACCTTCATCCAAGGGTCGCCTCCTCTGCGTCAATCGAGGGATCCCCTCTACATGCTGATTATGAAAACAATTGTTGCTGATGATATCACCAACTCTAATCGTGGTGGAATTACTGCTGTGGGATTATCGCTGTGGATTATAAGACTTTGCTTTCCAAGGGATCACAGACTTTGTTTTCCAAGAGTTAACAGACTTTGTTTTCCAAGGGATTAAAAGCTTACCGCAATGGGATTACCTACGAACAGTATGGAAGTTCCGAAAACTTTATGGGATTATAATTTTTGATTTTTCTTTTCCACTTGCTGGATTACTTCAAGA
Source organism: Garcialebias charrua (assembly GCA_038048925.1). Lineage (NCBI taxonomy): Eukaryota > Metazoa > Chordata > Actinopteri > Cyprinodontiformes > Rivulidae > Garcialebias > Garcialebias charrua. Next base: position 5,571 of record JBBPBX010063969.1, on the reverse strand, counting down.
TCAAAGACAGTTCAAGGTTTCCTTTCGTGTTGGACCCCATCCCCAAGGACTGGCGATGGCTTCCAAAAGGGGGGAGATGTAGTGGACCTACCCAGGGTCAAATTAAGGTTTTGAACTGTCCAGTGATGACCTTTACTGACCTCTCAGTAAAGCAAGACATTTACTACAAAATCATTCATTTAGCTATAATCTGATAACATAGTCACCAATAAGAGACTATTTCTATCTTTGATTTTAAGCTGATGTGATCAAAAGAATAACTTTTGTCATTTTCATGATGTGTGCTTTTAAGCTGTGTTATTCTTTGAGAGTTAAACTGTGTTTCACTGCTGTGTTAAAGGGAAATATCGGGTCACAGAGACCCGACTGTTTTGTTTAGAAATAAGAAGACAGTTTAATCATGAACAAGGCTCCAGCTTTCTCTGTCTGTTCCTAAACATTTCCCTCTGCTGCTGGCTTGTAACCTTGGGTTTGATAAGGCAAGTGAACTCCTCTCTGTGTTCCTGTCTTTTTAAGTTCTAACTGGGCGGAAACGCTTCAGTCTTTGAATGGACAGAGAGTTTGAATGGACGGAGACCTGAAAGCTCTCTGCCTTGCAGCTGGTCAAGCTTGGTCAAGAGCCAAAGACTAACTTGTCAGCTAGAACTGATGGACGCCTCCATCCAGTTCCCCGAGCAAAAGCTCCAAAGTTCCTAATGAACTTTCTTTGAGAAACATCTCTTCTTGAAGTCAGAGGCCTGAAGCTGACATATTCTCTGATGACCAACGCGGAAGCCAGGAGACGTTGAAACGTAAACTAAAACCAGTTTTGGACGTGCTGGGACTAAAGGACTCTGTGCATCTGAAGGCTGGTGTCTTCCCTCTTACCGGGCTGTCGTCAAAAGGTAAAGGGCTGTTTACAAAACGTACTTGGATTTTAGCAGAAGTCGGATGAGAAGTGTCACTCTGGTCTCATGCTCAGGATAATTTTCTTCTTAAATCTTTCCTCCTATTTCTTTTCCCTCTCAACCTAAGCTGGAAACTATATTTTTAAGCTGAAATGCCCCTCAGACTAAATATGTGTAACATCTAGTATTTATGTCTGTTGTGTTAAATCAAGTGTGCTGACGTATTTGAATTGAAAGAAAGTGAAATCATGTCAATCAAGTGTAATGGTGTTAATTTAGTTGATTTATTTTAAATAAATGATAGTGTCTCTTTGACATATCAAACTAAGTTAACGTGTCCATTGTCACTTAATGGCTCTGTTTATTTATCCATCATAAAGACCACAGAAATATTGGGTAAACTGAAAAAGAACAGAATCCGTGAACATTTACTATTCAATCTGAATAAGTAAATTAATTAAGATAAAGAGGTCAGTATTAATATTGACCTCCTCATAATTCTTACATAGTCATAAACTCCACTAAAGGTGAGCAATGTTTGTAGACCGCAGAGGCATCCAGACACCATGCGTTGTTGATGTAAACACACAGCCCCCCTTCGCGTGTCTTACCTCCCTCGAGGGTTCGGTCCACTCTGTAGCATGTTAGCCTCTCGAGCTGTATAGCATTGTCCGGAACGTTGTTGTTAAGCCACGTTTCCGTGAATACAAACACACAACAGTCTCTCACAGTCTTTTGTGTCATTCGTTGCAGGCGTATATAATCCAATTTGTTGTCCAAGGAGCGTACGTTAGCCAAAACCATGGATGGAATAGCCGGTTTGTGTGGGCTAGCTGCTAGCCTAGCTCTGATACCTCCGTGCTTACCCCGCTTCTGTTTCCTGTCACGCCGCTTGTGGCGCTTCCACTGCGGGCGCGATGAAGGGAGGCTCGGTGCTGGCTTCCAGAGCAGGCTACAGGCACGTAGATTCTCCTCAAGCTCGCTGCTTATTTCCAAATGAGCGGTTTTTCTGACATCAAGCAGGAACTCACGGCTATACTTGCGTTCTTGAACACGTAGACATGACGAAGACGTGCCGGCACATTGCGGCATGCAGGAGAAGACAGACGAAAGCACCGTGTTGTTGGGAGAGAGAGAAGCCGCAGCGTTTGCACGCGTCGCCATCTTGTACATATTGTACATCACAAACTTACAGTTTTACTTTTAGAAACAAAGTTTAAGGAGAAAGTTTAAGGAGGAAGTTTAAAGCCCAACACCCACCATGTTTTCAAATTGCATCGCCATTAATATTTATTAGTTTATTTAAAAATAATACAGGAGCGTTTACTTATATTGTGGAGAAATAACACTAAATGTGTTATTTCATGATTTATAGCAGATTTTAGCATGCAGCTCCGGGAAAATCTGCCCCTCTCCATATATGGGCATTCACTTGGGCATTCACGTCACCAAAGTGACGCCTTGGAGTTACAGGCGAGCGAGGAAAAGAAAAAGGAAGCATTTTTAAATATTCCCTAAAGCTGCCTGTGTTGATTAATCCTGCTGTCGCTCACTCATATTCTGAGCGAGCATCCACTTAGACATACTAGTTTAATTCGTTTGATCGCGACAAATTCATTCATTTCCGCATCGACTTTTTATTCTCTCCCCCCGTGACCAGAAAGGCAGCCAGCCGCTCAGCTGAGCTCTGCGCGCGCGCGTGCTTCCCGACCCGTGCTCCCCGCAACAAGGCTGACGAGAGCAAATACAGTACATACACTCGAGGGAGCAAATTACACCGGCACGAGGAACTTCAAAGGTGACCAGCGGAACGAGGAGCCAGAGACGCGCGCGGCTCGCGGCTCGCTCCTCAGGGGCAGAATGAATGAGAGCAGCAAAAGGTCCGCAGCGGTGTTATAAAATAAATAATAAATAAAATCAGAGCGCTGGTCCATATACACACAAATGCACCAGGAAATATGCAGGAAATATGCAGTTTTAACTACCACTCTCTCTCATAAACCTCCATGGAAACTCACTCCTACCTTCTGCCTTCTGGGTGGAGATCGATGTAACAAAAGTCACATGACCCTTCGGGACTCTTCGGCCAGGTTTCCGGATTCATTCGGGAGTGTTTTTTTTTTTTTTTTTAACCCTCGCCTGGCCCAAATGCAAAAATGAAAATAGACCTAATAATAAATTACAGTAATTGTACAATATGGTGAATTGTTAGTGTCATGGTGGGTGTTGTCCTTTAAGGATGAAAGGAGTTAGAGTGGTGTGTTTTTAACCAGGAAGCATGGCAGCTCTCCGGCCGATCTCCTCTACACGTTGGTACGACTTGACAAAGCATCTGACAACTTTGTTACCTTGTGAAGATGGTCAATCTCTCGCGGTACAGTTGGTCATCTGTTTACCGTTCTTCAGCGTCTCCAGACGTGTGCGTCAATCGGACCGTAAAGTGCTCTTGGATAGAACACATTGTATTCTGAGCTTAGAAGCTCAAAATCGGTTCCACAGCGAGCTGGCTGTTAAACCTTGCTGAGAAACGCGGACCCTTTGACTCATGGTCGGATGTTATCAGCTTCAAAAAGAGCAAGTTCATTGTTGACTCACTACAGACTCCATTTGACTCCGACGAGCCTACAGAAAGTGTCACCTTAAGAAGTGGCTGTGACCCAGTCAAATCCTTTCCTGCTCATTGGTTCATCATCATCATCAACTTTATTCGACAGACTCGTGGTCCACAAAAAAACATAACACACGTAACACATACCGAAAAAACTAAAAAGAATATAAATATATATAATAAAAAATAAAATCTTATAAGAGACTTGCGTACCAATGATTCCACAGAGCCGACTGGTATCTTAGCGCACTGACAGAGGGATGTGGTTGTTTACCAGAGAACGGGAGTGACTTTGTAGGTCAGCGAGTCTGAAGGTTGGACAGGATAGGAGAGAATAATGGTACGTCAGAAGACTTGCAGGTGTGAACAAAACAGAGAATCTGTTTTGAGAACAGATGAATTTGTTTTCAGAGAAAGGAGACAGACAACAAGTTTAGTCTAAAGATGTTTCACTCTGTACCTAAACATTGCAAACAAATACTAACAAATTGTTCATCAACTTTAGACATAGTTCTTCTGAATAGAGCATACAGTTTGATTCATTATATGAAGAAGTTATCAATGCCTTAACAGCATAACCATGATCAATACAGTATATTGAAGTTATTGTGTTGATTAATTCTGAATTAACACAAATTAAAGAAAGTCTATTTCTGAGTGATTTGTGTCTCTTAATTCAAAATAAATGTAATAAAATAGGGTCCACTTGTCTCCTTGAGAGCTTCAAGAAAAGTGTAACACTAAAGCCTGGTTTATACTGCTTGTCTTACATCTTTTACCCCCCGTTGAGTGAAAAAAGGTTGTGCAACTTCTGGCTGTACTCCTGCTGTGATCCCCCGGTGACAGCCCGTCTTGCAGTTCTGCTTGGGGGCCACGTACAAGACGGGCTGTCACCGGGGGATCACAGCAGGAGTGCAGCCAGAAGTTGCGCAACCATTTTTCACTCAACGGGGGGAAAAAGACGTAAGACAAGAAGTATAAACCAGGCTTAAGAGTTTCAGAGAGATGTGAAAAGGTGTAAACCCAGGTCAGGCATGAGGGCCTGTTCCACTACAGACACATAAATCATCTACCTTTCTTCTCTGCATCATGTCAGCCAGCTCTCTACCTTTGACTGTCATTGTCCCCACATTTAGAGTTGCAACCCTCAGTCCTGCATTCTTCATTTTCCTCTTCTCCCTCTGTCTCCTGACACATTTCCCTCCTCGTGGTCTTGGACTAACAGTAGCACAATTTCTGCAGGCACCCTGTTTGCTAACAGTACCGGTGGTGGTCGTTGTTAACCTGGGCCTCAACCGATCCGGTATGTTTTCGCTTTGATGAATTCGCATTATGGTTTTGGCAAAAGTGTTTTACATCGGATGCCATTCCTGACACAACCCTCACCAGTTACCCGGGCTTGGGACCGGCACAAGATATACAATGGCTTGTGCTCCCTAGTGGCTGGATTAACTTTTCCTTATTGCACTATATTGATCAAATCAACTGCATTTCAAAAATCAATTTATGGCTGCGGGAGTGGGCAGAGGGAGGACTTGCTGTGCATTTCTTTGAAATTTAACACGATAACCACCTAAAAACAATTATTTGCTTGCTCATATTTCTGTATGCTGGTGAAGATTCTCAGTCGTCCAGGACATGATAAATCAAAAAGGCGTTCAATACAAGATCAACTAATAAAGTCCAGTTGATCTTGTATTGAACGCCTTTTTGACTCATATTTCTGTATTGAACGCCTTTTTTTGATTATAATAAAGGTGTGTCTCAGATGAACTTTCTCTTAATAAATGCACTTTAATGGTCAAATCAGCTGCATTTTGCCTGGGTAGCACGGCAAAATGTAGCTGATTTGACGTTTGTACAGGAGTTCTGTAGCAAGACGAAGGTGGCTTTGTATGGCAAGCCAAGTGTCTCATTAATAGCCACTTAAACTTATGTGTACCGGTAAATTATTATTGTCAGTGTTCGAGAATATAATTTTAGCCTGATCCTTGCTTCTTAAAGCATTGCTAGGCCTTTAGCTCTGTGTTCTTTAGGGATCAAATTTGTTTACCTTGGGCTTTTGTTTTTTCTCCC
>JBBPBX010063966.1:0-20385 GCA_038048925.1 Garcialebias charrua | reverse complement strand
TCAGCTAAGAAATTTATTTTTTCTCAGCAAAGAAATAATAGTTTTTTACCTTGTTTTCATGAAAATTCCTTCGTGGCGGCAGCCATTTTAACTGACGACGTCAGTCGACGTCGTTCAAAACTCTGCCTTCTGTTCTCTGATTGGTCCGATAATCCGCCTTCTGTTCTCTGATTGGTCCGGTCAAAAATCTACCGGAGAAATCGTTGTCTATGGGAGAAATCCCAGACCCTAGTACAAAGCGAAGTGAAGGACAACTCTGGTTTTAACCAGGCTAGGTGAGAGTGTGAATGGTTGTTTGTCTCATTTGTCTCTCAGTGTCTCTGTGATGGACTGCAGACCTGTCCAGGGTCTCTCACACAGTTACAGCTGGATATGGGCAATGACCCCTGTGTCCCGAAAAGGAAGAAGCAGGTAAACATGATGGATGGTTCTTCTGCCATGTTTTCCTCACTGAAATAAATTAGCTCTCTTCACATCCTTCAAACACTTACCACTGTTTAAAACATTTAACAGCTCATTTCTGCTTTTTTTTCTAGTTCAGCTTTTTTCCTGCTTCTTTGTGGTAATTTCAGCTTCCTTCGGCTCTTTGAAGCTTCGCTCTGCTTGTTTCAGCTGTTTTCATGTATTTTTCTACTTCTTTCACATTTTTTCTTGCTAATTTAAGCTTAATCTTTTTTCTGCTTTTACAACTACTTTTAGGTACTTTCAGCAAATTTTAGCTTTGGTTCTTATTTTTTGTCTTTTTGTCCTTCATTATAACAATTTCAAAATTTGTATGCTATAATCAGTGCCTTTCTGTTAATTTCCGCTCTTTTTTCCCTTTTCAGCTACTTTTTAAAGTCAATTTCAGCCTTTTATCTGCTCATTTCAGCTTGTTGTGATCTATTCAGCCTCTCTCTCTGGATATTCCAGTTTATTCTGTTCATTTACTCAGTTTTTCTGCAGCTTTCAGTTTCCTGCTTTCAGCACTTGTCAGCTGTTCAAATTCATCTCACGTGAACAGTTTAGAGAGATTAAACCTTTTCAGCTTGCTTTCAGCTTCTTCAGCAGCTTCCAGCTAAAATCACTCAGTAATGAGCATACACTGCATATTCACAGGAAATGCCTCAAGGATCGGTGCTGGGACCAAGGTTATTTATCTTATATATAAATGATTTAGTAAAGGTGTCAGGACTCCTTAAATGCATTATTTTTGCTGATGACACCACATTTTTTAGTTTTGATAAAAATATTGAACATATTTTGGATTTAATGATGATTGAACTTGTCAAAATTCAGATTTGGTTTAGACTTAATAAATTATCGTTAAACTTGGATAAAACCAGTTATATGATATTTAGTAATAGAAATAAACTTATTGATGTTCCATTTCAAATTGAGGGCTCTGCGATTCATAGAGTTTATGAGGTAAAATTCTTGGGTGTCATCATTGATAACAAATTCTCATGGAAACAACATATAAGTTCTGTTAAAACGAAAATTTCTAAATCTATTGCGATATTTTACAGAGTCAGAGATTTATTGAATGACAAGGCACTGTATTTGTTGTATAATACAATTGTTGTTCCACATTTAATTTATTGTGTTAGCGTTTGGGGAAAGGCATGTAAATCAATTACAAAACCTTTTTTTCTTTCAGAAAAGAGTTGTTAGAATTAACACTAGAAAGCATTACTATCATCCATCAAGTATATTATTTTATCAAATGAAATTGTTGAAGTTCTGTGATTTGGTGGATTATAATATTTTGTTAGTTATGTACAGAGCTCAGAATAATACACTGCCTTCAAATATTCAGATATGTTTTGTTAAAAGATTAAGTTGTTATAATCTTAAGGGGACAGATATGCTTGTGAAACCTCAGTTTAGAACTAATTTAAAGGTAAGGTCTACCATAATTCAGGGAGTTGGGTTATGGAATGACTTGGAAACAGAAGTTAAAGAAGCTAAATCAATGGGTGTATTTAAAAAAATGGTTAAGGTTAAATTGTTAAAACATATATATAAATGGAATTTAATGAGTAATTGTATGAGATAAAGGAAGTTAAATAAGTTGTTCATTTTGTTTTGGTATTTAAAAATTGGTTGTTTGAATTGTTTGTTGGAGAATAAGGGGCAGATATAATAAGATTGTTTTCTTCATCTGCTACCTTTCATTTTATATATATATTTTTTTCTTATTGTATATATGTAAATTGTTTTGTATTTTATTATTATAAAATGAACGAATAAACTAAACTAAACTAAAATGCAGCTGAGCAACAAACTGTGTAAGGTTCAAGTTATTTGTGCAGGTGGGTGTGCTGTTTCCACTTGAACAAACCTGTAAGCAGCTATCTCAATGTCCAGTGCCATCTTGACATTCAGCAGGTCTTGGTATTCGCGCAGATGACGGGACATCTCCCCCTTGGTGCCATGCAGCGCGGCCTCCAGCTGCTGGATGGTGTCCTGCACACAAGAATCAAACACAACTGATCATCACGGCTGAGTGTGACTCTTTTGTTTTGTGCTCTTTGGTTTTTACATGAGAGCACATGGGTTGTGCCTCACAGATCAACTTCAGCTTCCTCGTGTTGTTTGTACTCACTTGCATCTCTCCGATCTCGTTGTTGTGGTGGTCTTCCATGTCAGCGATCTGCCTCTCCAGGGCTTCGTTGTGGCTCCTGAGGGCCTCAATCTCCAGGGTGCGGGCCTGCACCTGCCGGCGGTACTCGCTCAGCTCCTCCTTGGAGTGCTTGATGGCGTCCTGGTTGCGTGCAGCGGCCTCGGTGACCGTGGCAAACTTGGAGCGGTACCAGTCCTCCGCTTGGACCTGGTTCCGAGCGGACAGGTTCTCATATTGGGCCCGGATGTCCTTCAGAGCTGCAGCCAAGTCTGGTTTGCTCATGTCCATCTCCACGGACACCTGAGTGCAACACAGGGAAAATATGAGAACATACTTCTGTACTGATGATGCTGCAGAAAAATGTTTTAATAAAAGTTTCACGTGTGTCTGGAAGAGGTTTGTGTGTCTGGAATTGTCTGGATGAGGTGCATGTGTCTGGATGAGGTGCGTGTATCTGGATGAGGTTTGCAAACCAACATGTTGTTATTCCACAGCTTGTTCAGTTTGAACGTGTTTCTCTGAGTGACATTACAATGAGGTGATGCTGAGGAACTGATGACTGGACTGCAGAACGCTGCACTGTCAACACAAGACATGACAGGACTCCCTGCAGGTCTTACTGAGAGACCAGGAGGGAACTGAACAACTTGAGGCCTGTTCACGCACAAACTTTGACCTTTTCAAGAAACAGTCTGCGACACAGTGAGTCCAAAAACTAAAAGACTTCTCTTTTTGTATAAACCTCATTTCCCTGCAGTGGTAACTGTGGGAAGCCTGCAGCAGAGTGTTGGTGCAGCCTGTCCTTCAGAGACCACACCCAAACACCTGCTGTCCTTCAGAGACCACACCCACACACCTGCTGTCCTTCAGAGACCACACCCAAACAACTGCTGTCCTTCAGAGACCACACCCAAACACCTGCTGTCCTTCAGAGACCACACCCAAACACCAGATTCTGCATCTCTCCTCCTCCATCCTCATCTTGTTCATCAACAGTAACATACTGTACCTCCACATGTTTGCAGCTGGAAGCACTAAACATTTTGTTGCTTTGTTACATGAAGAGAGTTTATCGTGAGCACTGGGTGGGCGGGAGGCGCGTGCCAGGGACAGCACGCGTGCTGAACTGCAGCGCCATCAGTTTTCCTCTGCATAGGACTCTGAGTCTGTGGCGCATTTAAAAACAGAGACAACTAAATGACAACTAAATGTCAGGATGAACTCTTCCTGCTGGTCTCTGGGGTTTCACTGAACTTCTAATAGTTAAAGGTGTGAGTGAGTTAACCCTAACCCTAACCTTAACCCTAACCCTAACCTTAACTTTAACCCTAACCCTAAAGGCAAATTGGGTCAGATTAGGATTATTGATGCAAATTTGTTGAACTTGTGTACCTGCGTGGCCTGCAGGGAGGTCTGCAGCTCTTGCACCTCCTCCTCGTGGATTTTCCTGAGGAAGGCGAGCTCGTCCAGCAGAGACTCCACTTTCTTCTCCAGCTCCAGGCGCGCGAGCGTGGCGTCGTCCACGTCCTTCCGGTAGCCCTTGAGCGCGTTCTCCGCCTCCTCGCGCAGTCTGCTCTCCTCCTCCAGCTTCTCCCGCACGCGCTCCAGCGCCTCGCTCATCTGCACGCAGTCCAGGTGCACCTGGCTCTTCTCGTGCGTCAGCTCCTCGACGCGCGCACGTAGCTCGCGGATCTCCTGCTCGTAGAGCTCGTGCAGGCGTGAGGGCTCACTGTGCCGCTGGCGCAGCAGCGTCACCTCAGCCTCCAGCACCTTGTTCTGCTGCTCCAGGTGGTGCACCTTCTCGATGAAGGACACGAAGCGGTCGTTGAGGCCCTGCAGCTGCTCCTTCTCGTTGGTGCGCACGATCTTCAGCTCGTTGGTCACGGCCGTGGACTGGCTCAGCTCCACGGAGTCTGGCATGGAGGAGAAGACGCGGCCGGGTGCCGCGCTCCGCCGGTACACAGTGCTGGAGGACACCACGGAGGACCCGTAGGTGCGGGGGCTGCGGTACCCCACGGGCTGCGTGCGGGACGGGCTGCTACCGCCGCCCAGACCCACGCGCCCGCTGCGGGGCGCATCCCCGAAGATCTTCCGATAGGAGCTGCTGGAGTAACTCATGCTTCCTTTGCGCGAGGGGGGTCTGGCCTATGCTTGAAGTGGGAAAAGTGTGTGGAGTTCAGAAGTGTGATGGTGAGTGCGCGTGAAGAAGAGGAGTGATGCGGGTGCAGGCTGCAGGACACGCACTCTTATAGTCGGAGCGCCCGGCGCATCATCTGACGCAGCGACAGCAGAGGCTAAGGGAACCTGGGGGCTCACGCAGAAAGCCCCCCCCCCCCGAAACACAAGCCGCGCATGCACCTCGTCTTCTCTCTGACATGCCCCCCCCCCCAAACTTAAACATAACTCAAAACCACCACGTTTGTTCTGGACCACATGTTTTTAGTCCAATACTTTTATTGATTATTAAACATCATTTTAAAAAGCGCTCGTGCAGGTTTGATCCTGGGTCTCTTGTCACTGCAGGTTTGTTGTTTGCTGCCCCAGCAGAATGCCAGATGAGATCGATGCTGGGCGGCTCGGTGCTGCAGTGTGCACATGCCCTCATTCCCCTCACATGCGCATTATGGATGAATCGTTGTGATTTCTGCACCTTCAGGAGAAAAATGTGTTTCAGTCACTAATAAAGATTCACTGCTGATCTAAACCTGATCCCTGCAGAAAATATCAGTTAGATCAGTGCTCAGAGCTGTAAAGTTCATATCTGGGAGTTTTCATGCATGCTGCTGGTCTTGGTGCTGATTCAGATGGAGGCAGGAGGAGAACCACGCCCCTGTGAGCAGAGGGCCCCCCCACTCAGGGGACTGCAGCTTCACCACCCCCAAACACCCTCCAAGGCGCCTCCAGAGCTGTCCATCACCCTGTCTGGCCTGCAGCCCAGAGGAAACAGCAGCAACACAGCAGACTGCTGATGGCGCTCTGCATGGTGTCCTGGCAGTCAGCGCACCATCAGCTTCCATCATCATGATCTTTACCATTTCATGAAAACATCAGTTTGTGAAGGCTGGGACAGCTGGGAAGAGTGGACTGCAGAACATTTGACTTTTTGTAACTTTCATACTTTTCAAAACAATTATTTAACTTTGCTTAATAAAACAATCCCTTTAGGTCCAAGGTTCTTTATTGTCATTCACTCACATCACATGTGGCATGAGGTGGAACAAAATTGTGAACACAAGGTCCCCCCAAATAGCAAAAAATATAAAGCATAAAAAACATTATATAAAGATAAGGTATATGCTAAACACTAATAATATGAAATAATACAGTATATTAAACAGCAGCTTGAACATGAGTCTGTTGTGAGATGGGTATGAACATCAGCTTAAAGGCAAGAGATCAGCAGTATGGATAAAGGCACATATCGCCAATTAAAATGTCATTACAGTGATTATCCTGGTTAGAGATTCATTCATGAGTCTAGCAGCCTCAAGGTAGAAGCTGTTCCTCAGTCTAATGGTTCTACACTTAATGCTCCTCAACCTCCTTCCTGAGGGAAGTGGGGCAATAAGTGTACTGGGTGAGTGGGGTCGCCTTCACCACTCTCTGCAAAGCTTTTCATTCTGCAGCTGTGCAGCCTCCATACCACATGTTGATGCTGGAGCACAGGATGCTCTCCTCTGCATGCACACCTGCAGAAGGAGGTGAGGACTGAGCTTCCCAGTCCAGCTCATCTCAGCCGTTTGAGGAAGTAGTCTCTGATGAGCTTTCTTGATCAGGCTGCGGTGTTGTAGCCCCAGCTGAGGTTGTCATTCAGGTGTACACCCAAGTGCTTGTAACTAGAGACTACTTCCACCTAAGATCCTCCTATACCTGTACTGGGGGGTAGGTGTGTTTGTTCCTTCTGAAATCCACATTCATCTCCTTTGTCTTCTTCACTTTGATGTGAAGGTTGTTCTTCCTGCACCAGCTCTCCAGGTGTTCCACCTCCTGCCTGTAGCTGGACTCATTGTTGTCAGAATTTACTCTGGAGGCAGGAACGAACCGAATGGTGCAGACAAGAGTACACAGGGAGCCAGGAATACAAAAATAGATATTTAATAATAATAAATCAAAGGGCTGATGGGACTCTCTCTCCACTTGTACAGTACTGCCTTAATTACAAAAAACTTTCACACATTACCACACAACACAAAGTTTTTAACACTGGACTCTGTGTCATCAATACGGGTCATTCACTAAACTCTCGGTCATGTGCTCATTCAGTTTGCACTACTTCTCATATTTGCACTAATGTTTGTATTACATTACTGCCTATAGTCATACTACTGTTTACATTTACTGTTGACATTTATTACTACTGTTTACATTTATTACTACTGTTTACATTTATTACTACTGTTTACATCTAGACTTTTTATATCTACACTACTGCTGATATACAGTATATATTCTTTTTACTAGCCTTATTGCATAATGCCACTTTGTTTCTATACCAATATCAACTACCTCATACATATACTGTGTACATTAACCCCATATGCTGCTTTGTCACTCTTTACAAATGTCAAATGCCAGAACCTTCATTTATTTTATAGATATACTTTTTATACTTTATACTTCGGGACAGTATTACACTCTATTTCATTTTTGCTGTTGGTGAAACTTTTTATACTTTTATACTACTATGGAAAACTACTATGAAAAAACTCAGGACAGTATTACACTCTATTTCATTTTATGATTATGTTTATTAAATGTTGGTGTTTTGGTGTTGGTGAAACTTTTTATACTTTTTTTACTACTATGAAAAACTACTATGCAAAAAACTCAGGACAGTACTAAACTTTTATTATTTCATTTTATGCTTGTTTATTAATTGTTTAGTGTTTAAAGCTCCCCTGACATGATCTTTCAACTTTCCAAAAAATGGCACAACATATATAAATATTAAGATTGACCTCTGACCGTTTTTGCTAAAATAATGTTAAATGAATGAAAATTCCTCCCAAAAACAGTTTAAAATTAGCGCCATTTTTTTAACACGATAAATAGGGATTTCGCCGTCGCAGGATGATGACGTCATGACAAGAATTTTCTCTACTGCGCAGCTTGAAAACAATGGAGGAGCTACAAACTCGATCCGTCCAATTTAGCCATTTAAAAGTTAATATTTTAGCGGATTGTCTGCAGAGAAGCCAAAGTTATTTCCAGTAAACAGCAGGTTATAATTTTTTTTCAGCTCCTGCTGGTCTTTGGAGACTTTTCACTTCATGAGGTGAGCTGCTGTGTGGAGTTACATGAGCTGCATGTAGACGAGGCAGAAGTAATTCTACAACATGTACATCGTCTCCAGCCTCCACAGCACTGAAATGGTAATATATTAGTTAATGTTTCTAATAATTATTCAACATTAATTTATAGTTTAAAAAATTAGTCCCTTTTAAAATATCTGTTAAATATATTATTCTTTTATTTTATTTTGTTTGTGTTTTCAGGTTTCCAGGTCTCCAGTCCATCACCTGAGGCTCTTCCTGAACCACTAGTACAACCCAGACTTTCACATCACAGCAGGTAAGATTGCATCAACGAAAAGAATAGTACTCAACAATATTCTTTGATGTAAATCTGTTGATTTTCTGTGGTTCTGATGAGGGAAGTGACAAAGTGGATGCAGCATTCAGCCCATAATGGACCCAGATGTCCCCTGCGTCCAGACCTACAACACCTGGACATCCATGAGCGTGGAGGAGCGAGGATTCACAGAAATGTCTTCACCTGAAGAGTGGACCGAGGTGGAGAACAAACCTTGATATTGTTCAACAACAGATGGAGACATCTTCAGGATCTGTAGAACATCAGGACTGATGCTGCAGAAAGCTACGTTTGTGCATCAAGACATTAAAATATGCAGAAATACTACAACTGGCCAGAGCATTGAGATGAAAATGAATCAATGAATTTAATATTTTTTCTGACTGTTCAAATGAACATATTGTTTGAAAAAAAAAAGGATAACAATGAACCAAGTGTTTCTGTAGTTATGTGTAAATAAAGTTACGGTAGTACACTATATTATCTGTTAGTGTTGAGTTATTCTTTGTGAGAATATTTGTGTATCTGTTTTAATTTCATTCGTGCATCTACAACTCACAGCTCATACTTTAGTAAAAACAAAATTGGTGAATGTTGAAAGAAACATTTTATTAAAATAAAACCATCCCATATTATCAAATAAATGAAAACCTCTGGGGAAACATTAATATGAACAGATTATCAAAAAAAATTGAGTTTAAAACATATCAGCAAGTGGTGTTTGACTTCATCAGCTCTGTAAAAATGACTCCAACACCTCCTCGTCCACCCTCCTGTCCAGGTGTTGTAGGTCTGGACGCAGGGGACATCGGTCTAGTTTCTCCTCATCCTGCTGCTTGTACTTCTTCAGACTCCACCACCTCCTCGCTCCACAACGCTCATGGATGTCCAGGTGTTGTAGGTCTGGATGCAGGGGACATCTGGGTCCATTATGGGCTGAATGCTGCATCCACTTTGTCACTTCCCTCATCAGAACCACAGAAAATCAACAGATTTACATCAAAGAATATTGTTGAGTACTATTCTTTTTGTTGATGCAATCTTACCTGCTGTGATGTGAAAGTCTGGGTTGTACTAGTGGTTCAACAGGAAGAGCCTCAGGTGATGGACTGGAGACCTGGAAACCTGAAAACACAAACAAAATAAAATAAAAGAATAATATATTTAACAGATATTTTAAAAGGGACTAATTTTTTAAACTATTAATTAATGTTGAATAATTATTAGGAACATTAACTAATATATTACCATTTCAGTGCTGTGGAGGCTGGAGACGATGTACATGTTGTAGAATTACTTCTGCCTCGTCCACATGCAGCTCATGTAACTCCACACAGCAGCTCACCTCATGAAGTGAAAAGTCTCCAAAAACCAGCAGGAGCTGAAAAAAAATTATAACCTGCTGTTTACTGGAAATAACTTTGGCTTCTCTGCAGACAATCCGCTAAAATATTAACTTTTAAATGGCTAAATTGGACGGATCGAGTTTGTAGCTCCTCCATTGTTTTCAAGCTGCGCAGTAGAGAAAATTCTTGTCATGACGTCATCATCCTGCGACGGCGAAATCCCTATTTATCGTGTTAAAAAAATGGCGCTAATTTTAAACTGTTTTTGGGAGGAATTTTCATTCATTTAACATTATTTTAGCAAAAACGGTCAGAGGTCAATCTTAATATTTATATATGTTGTGCCATTTTTTGGAAAGTTGAAAGATCATGTCAGGGGAGCTTTAAATGGTTACTGTTGCACCGAGGGACTGAGAGAGAAATGCAATTTCAATCCTGTGTATGTCCTGTACATATTGCAGTTCTGACAATAAAGTTGACTTTGACTTTGACTTTTTGACTTGACAACAAACTCACTCTTAGAGACTGGAACAACACAGGAGACATCAAGGGAGACCAAACAATGACGCGACAAAGGACAGAACTCACAGACAGGTTTATATACACAGACAAAACAGGACGTGATTACAAACAGCTGGGAACACAAGGAGAAATCAATCAAGACTCAGACGAGACAATGGGTGCACAGACAAGGGATGACCACAAGATGGAGCCATCCTTGCAGTGCTCCCCCTTCAAGGACGCCCCCTGTTGTCCCCAAAAAGTACACTGCCCCAACAAAAAAAAGACTTGGGTGGGTGGATGGGGGAACCGTAAGGATGGAGGGCTCAAGGAAGAACATGGGGGCTACGAACAGACATAAACCAAAACCTGGGAACCACAAAGACAGGGAACACAAAAAGGTCATAGTTCCGACGGACGGCCAGGAGGCCGTCCATCGGGCAGAAACCGGGCGGCCGGGAGGCTGTCCATCGGGCAGAAGCCAGGTGTGCGGGCAGCCGGGAGGTCATCCATCTAGCAGAAGCCAGTCGGGCGGGCAGCCGTCCATCGGGCAGAAGCCGGTCGGACAGGCGGCCGAGAGGCCGTCTAGGCGGCCGGGAGGCCATCCAGTACCAAGGGCCTTGGGAGATGCAGTAGACGACCTAGAGATCTGGAGAGCTGCAGCTGGTTACACGAGGACCTGGAGAGCTATAGGGGACAAAACCTCAGAAGCAGCAGGTGGTAACGAGACCTCGGAAGCTGCAGGTGGCAAGGAGACCAGGAGAACTGTTGCATTCTGCGAGGGATCCACCTCGGGGGCTGCATGCGGCAAAGAGACCAGGAGAGCTGTTGCATGTGGCGCGGGATCCACCTCGGGGGCTGCATGCAACGAAGAGACCAGGAGAGCTGTTACATGCGATACAGGATCCACTTTGGGGGCTACATGTGGCGAAGGATCCACCTCAGGCGCAGCATGCGGCAAAGAGACCAGGAGAGCTGTTGCATGTGGCGAGAGATCCACCTCGGAAGCTACATGTGGCAAAGAGACCAGGAGAACTGTTTCATGTGGCGAGGAATCCACCTCGGGGATTGCATGCTGCGAAGAGACCAGGAGAGCTGTTGCATGCAGTGTGGGATCCACTTCTGGGGCAACATGTGGTAAAGATGATGCATCGGCGAAGAGAGGACCCTCTGTGGACATTGAGGCATCGGCGGAGTGAGGACCCTCTGTGGACTTTTAGGCATCGGCAGAGCAAGGACCCTCTGTGGACGTCAAGATGTCGGCAGAGCGAGGACCCTCGGTGGATGTCAAGGCGTCGGCGGAGCGAGGACCCTCTGTGGACGTTGAGGCGTCGGCAGACCGGGGACCCTCTGTGGACGTCGAGACGTCAGCAGAGTGAGGAACCTCTATGGACATCGAAGCATTGGCGGAGCGAGGACCCTCAGTGGATGTTGAGGTGACTGAAGGCGTGGGAGACGCTGGAGATGTTAGAGGCGTAGCACCCTCTGGAGACACTGGAGACGTAGCGCCCTCTGGAGATGCAACGTCCTCTGGAGACGTAACACCCTCTGGAGACGCAACGCCCTCTGGAGACATAGCACTCTCTGGAGACGCAGGAGACATAGGAGACACTGAAGATGCTAGAGACATAGGAGACACTGGAGACGTAATGCCCTCCGGAAACACTGGAGATGTAGCGTCCTCTGGAGACGCAGGAGATGTAGCGCCTTCCGGAGATGTAGGAGACGTAGGAGACGTTGGACACGTAACACCCTCTGGAGACGTTGGAGATGTAACGCCCTCTGGAGACGTTGGAGATGTAGCGCCCTCCGGAGACGCTGGAGATGTAGCGCCCTCCGGAGACGCTGGAGTCATAGAGCCATCCAGAGATGCTAGAGATGTAGCGCCCTCTGGAGACTTTGGCGACGTAGCACCCTCTGGAGATGCTAGAGACGTAGCGCCCTCCGGAGACGCTGGATACGTAGCGCCCTCCGGGGACGCTGGAGGCGTAGCGCCCTCCAGAGATACTGGAGGCGTAGCGCCCTCCGGAGACGCTGGAGGCGTAGCGCCCTCCGGAGACCCTGGAGGTGTAGCATCCTCTGGAGACACAGGAGATGTAGCGCCCTCCGGAAACACAGGAGACGTAGCGCCCTCTGGAGACGCAAGAGACACTGGAGACGCTAGAGATGTAGCGCCCTCCGGAGACGCTGGAGACGTAATGCCATCTGGAGACGTAGGAGATGTAGAGCCCTTCAGTCCCACCGGTAGGTGGGGACTCAGGAAATCTTCCCCCTGCGAGAGGCTCCCAGACTCTACAGAAGAGTTAGTGTGCTCAGGGATAGAGTCTCTGGAACCCCTCTGTCGTCGACCTCTCCGACGAGGGCGGCGACGTGGTTCTGGTCCAGGACCGGGCAGAGAGAGGGAAGTAGAACGTGTAGGTGATGAAAAACAGGTTGGGTCCTAGTACAGGTAGTCCCCGACTTACGAGCGAGTTCCGTCACTAGGGGGCGCTCGTAAGTCAAAAATTCGTAAGTAGGAACACATAGTAAAAAAAAAAATATATAAAATATATATATATATATATATTTTTTTTTTTTTACTTTTTTTTTTATTTTTTTATAAATGAATACATGTACAGTACTGGACAGTCACCAAGCACTTAGCCTATCCTAACACAGTTTTTAAAGATGAAGGAATAAGTTGAATTGTCTCCCTTTCACATAAAGGGAGCAAGCTCCCTATGGAGCCTGCAGGGAGGAGGGAGACAATTCAACTGATTCCTTCATCTTTAAAAACTGTGTTAGGATAGGCTAAGTGCTTGGTGACTGTACAGTACTGTACATTTATCTATTTATTAAAAATATACAGTATATACAGTATTTTTATTTTTTATTGTTTTTTATTTATAAATAGATAAATGTACAGTACTGTACAGTCACCAAGCACTTAGCCTATCCTAACACAGTTTTTAAAGATGAAGGAATCAGTTGAATTGTCTCCCTCCTCCCTGCAGGCTCCATAGGGAGCTTGCTCCCTTTATGTGAAAGGGAGACAATTCAACTTATTCCTTCATCTTTAAAAACTGTGTTAGGATAGACTAAGTGCTTGGTGACTGTCCAGTACTGTACATGTATTCATTTATAAAAAAAATAAAATAAAAAAAAAAGTAAAAAAAAAAAAAAAAATTTTTTTTTTTTTAATGAGATGCATGCTCGTAAGTCCGGGACCTCGTAAGTCAGAGCGCTCGTAAGTCGGGGACTACCTGTACTGTGAGGTTGACACAGAGACTACAGGAGATGGAGAAACTACAGAGACTATAGCAGGCGTGGGAGCGGCCGCAAGGGCTGTAGTTGCGAGGATCCCAGGTGTCGTGAAAGAAGAGTCCGATTCTATGGCAGGGAGATGTGTGGGTGGAGGACGAGGACTGACAGCGCCGGACTGGACGAGTGGCTCCAACTAACTCTTTTCTGCCAGCACCTCGGCCAGGAAGTCCTCCATGCCGGGTGTATCAAATAGTCCAGGTAAGCATACATATTCATCCAGCATGTTTTTTGTGGCCACCCACCATTCCCACAGGTTGCAGGAGGTGGCTGAGTCCACAAACCTCCAGGTGGTTTCACAGAGCAGTTGATAGTCTTTATCAGACAACCGAGACAGAAAGTTCTTGTCTGCTGGGTTCAAATTTGGTTGCGTCATACTGTCAGGATTTACTCTGGAGGCAGGAACGAACCCAATGGTGCAGACAAGAGTACACAGGGAGCCAGGAATACAAAAATAGCTATTTAATAATAATAAATCAAACGGCTGACGGGATAGCAAACTCACTCTTAGAGACTGGAACAACACAGGAGACATCAAGGGGAGACCCAACGATGACGCGACAAAGGACAAGAACTCACAGACAGGTTTACATACACAGACAAGACAGGACGTGATTACAAACAGCTGGGAACACAAGGAGAAATCAATCAAGACTCAGACGAGACAAAGGGCGCACAGACAAGGGATGACCACAAGATTGAGCCATCCTTACAATTGTTTGTGATGTATCCAACTCTGCTCTATCATCTGCAAACTTTACAATATGACAGTGTGGATGGGTAGGTGCACAGTCATACGTGAGCAGAGTGAACAGGAGAGGGCTCAACATACAGCCCTGAGGGGAGTCAGTGCTGAGGGTTATGGTGGAGGAGGATAAGTTGTGGATCCTCACTGACTGTCGTCTATTTGTGAAGAAGTCTAGGACCCAGTTGCAAATGGAGGGGCTTATTCCTAGTGTGAGTAGTTTGTCCATCAGGGTCTGGGGATCATACCATACCATACAATTTTATTTATAGAGCACTTAAATACAGCAACAAGGCCAACCAAAGTGCTGTACAAACAGACAAAAAACAAAACAAACAAAAAAAAAACAGGTAACACATAAGCAACATGCAAACTGAAATAAAAACAGAATATAGACATAAAAATGTTGCAGATAATAAATATAACGACTAACCTGTGTGAAGCAAACAGGTTCAAACACAGATCATGGTGTTGAAGGTAGCCATGAAGTCCACAAAGAGCATATGGACGTAGGTGTCCTTCTGCTCCAGGTGGGTGAGCACAGTGTGGACCACAGAGGAGATGGTGTCTTCTGTTGATCGGTCCTCGCAGTATGCATACTGCTGAGGATCCTCACTGATGTCGATGGTAGTGATGTGGGTCATGACCAGTCTTTTGAAGCATTTAGCGACTATCGGGTTGAGGGCCACTGGCGATTGTCATTCAGACCAATCACTGTAGACCTTTTTTGGGACTGGGATGATTATGGAAGTCTTTATGTAGGTGGAACAGTTGCCAGGGTCAATGAGGAGTTAAATATATTGGTCAGCACCTCTCAGAGCTGATTGGCGCAGTCACTCAGCACCTTCCCCGAGATGTTGTCTGGGCCAGTGACTTTGTGACCTGTTATGGTTAAGTAACCTGTTAAGAGCATCAGGCAGTGATGGGTCTCTAGGGCATTGTGCACCTCTGCTTTTATAGTCTGTGATGCACTTAATGCTCATCCACATGCTCAGTGAATCTTGTGAGGAGAAATTTCCCTTGATCTTGCATGCGTATGTGGCTTTGGCCCTCTTAATACCAGCAGCCAGCACTTTCTTTGCCCTCCCCAGTTCCTGTGAGTTAGACCTGAAGGCTGTATTCCTGGCTTTCAGTAGGGGACGGACCTATGCATTCAGCCAGGGTTCTGGTTCAGGTAGCACTTCACAGTGCTGGTGGTGGAAACATCATCAACACGCTTGCTCATGAATCCGAGGACAGCAGATGTGTATTCCTCCACATCTAGCTCTCCCTCATTTACAACAGCCTCCTTGAAGATCTGCCAGTCTGTATGTGCAAAACAGACATGTAGCTGTTGCTGACCCACCCCCCATGTTTCTTTGTGTTGGTCTGGAACGTCTCAGCAAGGGGAGGTACACAGGGTCCAGAAAGATGGAGATGTGGTCAGAGAGGCCAAGGTGGGGGCAGGGTACGGCTTTATATGCATCTTGAATGTTGATGTAAACACAGTCTAGTGTGTTATTTCCATGTTGGAATGGTCATGTGCTGATGACATCTTGGCCAAGTGTCTTTCAGGTTTACATGATTAAAATCACCAGTCACCATATAAAAAGCCTCCGGATGTTTGTTATGCAATGAGCTGATGTTATTGTATAACTCCTGCCGAGTGTCTTTAACATTAGCATCCGGTGCTGTATAGACAACTGTGATATACACTGCTGTAAACTCACGAGGTAACTGTGGTCGGTAGAAATGTTGAACATTGATGTCTCTTCAGTTTGGTAGGTAAAGGGGTGTGGGAAAACCTGTCATGTCTGACTGCGCTGTGGCTCTTCAGACGTTGCACGTTGCCNTGGCGAACCTACTTTTTAAAATCCTGCAGTTTTGAGCAATACGTGATTTTATTAAGGACACGTACAGCTGAAGACCCATCTTTGCTATAAATTTAAAAACAAACAATTGTTTTTACCGTGTTTATCATGTAAAGTCCTGCCGTGATCGCTTCCCTCGCTTCCGTGAAAACTGCTCGAGTCTCCTCCTCCCTCCTTCCGGAGCGGGTGAGCTCGCCTTGGCACCCCTCTGAAACCAGCCCAAAAATCTCAAGAAATCTGGCGCGGAGCAGCACGGAATATCCGGTGGGGAAGGATGAAAGGGGGTCTCTGCGACGTACATGTGACGTAACATCCGACCCGAGCCGACCGGTGGAAAAGGGGCTATAGATATTTTTTAGACATTTATCTGGACTTATTTTGTTCTGTGGTTTTTTAATCAAGGACTACACGGACAGCTTAGTTAGTACTTCCTAACAAGAATATTGGGCTGTCTACCTCCTGTCTACTCCAGCACAAACTTTGCATGAACTTTGCTTGGAGAATTACGTAGCTGCATTTATGTTTTGCTTACCTGCTGCCTCTGTCAACCTCCTGTGTCAACTGGACTGTTCTGGATTTTCTCCTGTGCTCCCCTTCAAGGTATGCTCATTCAAGTTACATCTCACTGCTTCTTGGTTATTTTTTTCGGAGCCGTGGGTCTGCTGTTAGTGGCTAGCTCTGTGCTAGCTTCCCCTGGCTCGTCGATGTTGACGTACTCCGTGTCACAGCTAATTGGACTTAACAACTGCTCCATTCCTCCTTCTGTTTCCACCATCAAACAACTGGGACTTCTGCGTGGACCTCGTTACATCCATAGAAGCTCTCTGAAGAAATCCGCTTATTCTCGGCAAGCTGGGTCGGACTCGATTCTTTTTGTTTGGTCCACGCGACGTGTCGCACCTCGATTATGTCATCAGAACGCTGCGTCTGTAGTCCCTTGTAGTCCACAGCGCACAAAGTGGCAAGGAAAATGTGGAGTGGACTTCAGTCTACTTAAAATAGAACTTTTCAATGTACAATCACTATCCAACAAATCATGTCTAATTCATGATCACATTCTGGAGAAGAACTTGGACCTCATGTGTCTTGCAGAAACTTGGCATCAACCAGATGTGTACAGTTCTCTGAATGAAGCTTGTCCCTCCGGATAGTTATCTGCAGAGAGCCCGCTGCACAGGCCGCAGTAGTGGTCTGGCTGTAATCTACCACAGTAATTTAAAATGGTCACATCTGGCTTCTCAGGATTTTTCTTCTTTTGAGTGTTTGGCCTTCAACTTCCCCCACTCCTGATGAACGTTATATTGATTTATAGGCCTTCCAAACCGCATGTTTCATTTAACTCAGAGATGCATGACCTCCTCACTTTTTTCTGCAACACCCCTGTGAAAACTATTTTTCTTGGCGATTTAAATATCCACATGGACAATTCCTCTTCCCCTCTGGCAACAGATTTTAAGTCTCTTTTGGACTCTCTCAATCTCACCCAACATGTTGACGCCCCTACGCACAACAGGGGGCAAACTCTGGATTTGGTGATTACAGACACTGTACTCATCAATAACTTATCTGTATATGACCTGGGTGTCTTGGACCACAGTGTCATCTCTCTGGAAGTGCCTTCAATTTCACCTGCTTCAAACCCAAAACGACCTATCCAGTTCCGTGACTTTAAAAACATTTTCCCTTATGTTCTGTTCGCTGATCTTCACGCCCTGACCGCTGTCAATCATTCATCTGCAAATGACTCTGTGGATTACTACAACCAATCTCTCCAGGAGATTCTGGACCTACATGCTCCCTTGAAGACAAGACTGGTGTCTTTCTCCCGTTCAGCTCCCTGGTACACTGGTGAGCTACGCAAGATGAAGGCAACTGGCCGTGCTATTGAGAGACGTGTAAAATCATCTGGTCTCTCTGTACATAAGCAGGCATACAAAGAACATCAGAAAGCATACGCCTATTCTCTTAAAGAAGCACGCTCCAAATATTATTCCAACATCATCAACACCTGCCCTGGAAACTCTAAACAGCTCTTCTCCACAATAACTCATCTGCTTAATCCCATTAAAAAACTCCTGAGGACTCTGTTCAAAAATGCAACCTGTTCCTTTCATCATTTAAAAACAAAGTTGACACTATCAGATATCAGCTCCACAACCTCCCTGATCTTCGTTTGCCATCTACCTGTCTGCTTTCTGGGTCCCTGAGCAGCTTTGATAAAACTGTTCAGAGTGAGGTGGAGACCATCATCAAGAAAATGAAGCCTTCATCCTGCGCCCTGGATCCCTTCCCCTCGTCTCTCATAAAATCCAATCACTCTGCAATAAGCCCATTAATCACACAAATAATAAATAAGTCTCTACAATCTGGTCATGTTCCACTGCCTCTAAAAACTGCCATCATTAGGCCTCTTCTGAAAAAAATCTAATTTGGATCCCGACATTTTTTCTAATTACCGCCCAATTTCCCACCTCCCATTTCTGTCTAAAGTGCTGGAAAAAGCAGTTGCTGCTCAGCTGCAGGACCACCTACAGCAACACTCTCTGTATGAGAAGTTTCAGTCTGGCTTCCGTGTAGCTCACAGTACTGAGACTGCACTGCTGAGAGTTACCAATGATGTCCTCATGGCTGCTGACACTGGTTCTCTCTACATCCTTGTTCTCCTTGACCTCATTGCAGCTTTCGACACTGTGGACCATAGTATCCTCCTCCAATGTCTTCATGTGGAGGTCGGTCTCTGTGACACTGTCCTGGACTGGTTCAGATCTTTCCTCTCCAATAGGCTGGAATGTGTTAGTCTTGGCAATGCCACTTCCCAGACAGTCTGTGTCTCCTGTGGTGTCCCTCAAGGGTCAGTTCTGGGGCCCCTGCTATTTTCCCTTTACATGCTGCCTTTAGGTCAAATTATTAATCAGTTCAACATTTCTTTTCACTGTTATGCCGACGATACACAGCTTTACATCAGGACTGGAGCATCCTCATCATCCCCATCTCCATCTTCACTCACTGCCCTCTCTACCTGCCTGGAGGAAATAAGGGCATGGATGAATCAGAACTTTCTTCAATTAAACTGCTCCAAGACTGAGGCCATACTGATTGGCACCCCTCACCAGGTACAAACATCAACTATAATAATAATAATGAATTCAATTTATACCGCACTTTTCATTAATAAAAATCTCAAAGTGCTATATAACTATAACAACAATCTCCTTTTCTGGGCAAGACATCCCCCTCTCCACCTCTATTACAAATCTTGGAATAAAAATGCTCTCATCTTACATTTGAAAATCACATTAAGCATCTGTTTAAAACCTGCTTCTTCCATCTTCGAAACATCTCCAAACTTCGCCCATCTCTAACTTTTTCTGATGCTGAGAAACTCGTCCATGCCTTTGTCTCCTCCAAGCTCAACTACTGCAACTCCCTGTTTATTGGAATCCCTGGCAAGAACCTTCAGAAGCTTCAATATATTCAAAACAGTGCAGCAAGGATTTTATTGAGAGTTCGTAAATTTGAACATATTACACCCATTCTCCATAACCTCCATTGGCTTCCTGTCACCTACAGAATTCAGTACAAAACTGCTCTCATTACACACCAATGCTTACACGGAACTTCACCTGACTATCTAAAGGACATTCTTGCACCATATTCATCCACCCGGTCTCTACGATCACAGAACAGTAATCTCCTTCACATTCCTCGAACCAAATTAAGGACCATGGGAGACCGGGCATTCTGTGTGGCTGCCCCCCGCCTATGGAACTCCCTCCCTGACTACCTGAGAGCTCCACAGTCACTGGTTGACTTTAAAAACGGCTTAAAGACCTTTCTTTTTAAGCGAGCCTACTCTGCCTCCACATGATTTTATCTTTGATCTTAGTTGATATTATTATTGATTTTACTTGATTTTATCACTTGTTTTTATTTTGATCTTTGATTTTTGTTGCACTTTGTAGCACTTTGAGATTTTTGTTAATGAAAAGTGTGTTATAAATTAAATTCATTATTATTATATTATTATTAAACATATTTTGTGTAATTAAAAGGTAAAGCTAAATGCACGTTTAAATTGTCTTTATCTAAATCAAAAAGGTAAATGTATAATATTGTACAAAGCATTTAGTTACAGTTTAGCTATTTATAGCTTCCATTCTGATTCCTTTAACTACTGTTTTGCTGCTTTGAGCAACATGTTTATAGCTTTTAGCGACGGTTCTGCTGCATTTAGGAACTCTTTCACACTTTTAATTTTTATCTTCTGGTGTACCTGTATTTAGCTTGTGTTCTGTCTATTTCAGCTTCAGTTCTGGTTATTTTTCTTTTAATAACTCAATTTACGCTTGTTCAGCAGACATTCAGCACATAACATTATTGCTGTAATTTCTCCGGTTCTCCGGTTCAATCTAAAACAGAGCTGCTTTCACAACTTAAGAAGAAGCA
>JBBPBX010063965.1:8301-20386 GCA_038048925.1 Garcialebias charrua | reverse complement strand
GTGACCAAGTTTTCTTTCACCTTTACAGTAAAAATAAGAGAGAAAACCAAACATTTGCTCAGAATTTAATCATTTTTAATTAAATACAACTGATTCTTTGCTTTATTTCTGTTGTAAATAAAATCTCAGAAATGCCTAACCTTACCCTGAGACATACTGGAAGTACTGTGCAGAAATCCACACATACTGATGGGTACTCACAAGATTGCATTCTGTTCCCAGCCCCAGTCCCCATGAGAGGAGCAGCAATTCCTTCCTAGGTAATAGAATCCAGACTAAAGCAGAGCGAGGTAAGAGATCTCTGATTTCTGCGGCGATAAATAGTGCTGAGCGCGCTCTGCGTCGTTGCATACAGGCCGGAGACGAGCAGAGGCTCTGCAGTCACATATGTTGGCAAAGCCTTTAGCCTGGCAAAGAAGCTCATTAAGCTACTGACAATCATTCCCACAAAGCCCCATCTAAGAGCTATTCAGCAAGTGTGCACAAAGCAGAGTGAAGGAATGCAAGCCTCATCCCCCCTCCCTCATTGATAGTTGGTTAGGATGTTTAATGCACCTGTAGGCTCAGTCAAATGCTCTCTTTGCCATAATCAGCTGGGTGTGGGGGGGAATAAGCAGAATACTGGGAGGGAGCGCAGATCTCCTGCCGAGTGAAAATCTGTTGAGTTTTGCTCTCGCTGCAGCTCGTTGTGTCAGCCGCCGACAAGCTGCTTACGGTAAATGCTAATACTGCTGAAAAGTGCGCCAGATCAAACTGCTTAAGACCATCACAGACCTTTTGTTTTACTCCCCTACTCTGACAAGTTTGCATTTTGTCGTTCATAACATTTTTTTAAAGGTTTGCGTGGACTTGGGTTGTTCCAGAGACCTCTCTCCATGATATCCAGATCAAATGTGTTAGAGGTAACACCCAGTGCAGTACGAGTGCTGAGACTGTTGATAAGAGCTTTCCACCATCCCAAGAAAGAGCTGACTCTCCCACGACACACCGGGGGGAGGGAGAAAACGACCCCCAGTCTGGATGATGTATGATGCGGACCCTAGACAGGGGCTTGGGCCTTAACGGGGGAGAGAGACGGAAAATGAATGTAGGGAGGAGGGTCATGCTTGAATTATGCTGATGTGGGTCATAACCATGATACAAAGCAGCCGGAAGAGCGACTGCTGGAACGAGACGTCCAGCCTGAAATGACCAGGTTGTTACCACAGGGGCCTCACAAATCCAGATAGTCCGAACGAGACTAAACACCTGACAGAACAGAACAGATGTTTCAAAACTCAACAACTCCATAAAAACTTACACTATAACCATATCAACACACCTATTATATCTGAATTGAGGATTTTTCTATAAGTCAAACTCAATACTACAATTTATATTCTCAAAGCATCAAAGCATCAAAGCATCACAAAAGCAGTTACAACGAAGAAAAAGATCATAAACACATCAAAAAATGTTTTTAAAAAATTGAAAGAGGATCTAGATAAACAAGACTGGAATGATGTGTATGTTGATGATGTGAACAGAGCATATGATGAGTTTATGAATATCTTGGAATCTCTGTATGAAAAGAATTGTGTGCAAACAAATTACACAAAGAGAAATATCATTGACCAACCATGGATGACAAAAGGGTTGAGAAATGCTTGTAAAAAAAGAATTATTTGTATTCATGTTTCTTGAAATTGCGAACTCAGAACGCTGAAGAAAAATATAAAAAGTATAAAAATAAATTAGTAGGGATTATAAGGAAACATAAGAAAGAATATTATAGTAAATTATTAGATAAAAGTAATGGTGATATGAAAGCAACATGGCGAGTAATGAATAGTGTTCTGAAGAATCATAAAGCAAAAACTGGTATTTCAAAATATTTTGTAAAAGACAACGATGAAGTTCACGATGAAAATGAAATTGTAAATGGTTTTAATCAATATTTTGTGAATGTTGGATCAAGCCTTGCAGCTAAAATACCAAAAGTAGATAATAATGTGAGCCATTCAATTACAGGTTGTGCAAACAGTATTTTTCTAAATGGAACTAACAAAGAGGAAATAATGAATGTAGTAAAAAATCTTACAGACAAGAGATCAAAAGACTGGGTGGACATGGATATGATGTTTGTAAAGGACATAATGAGCCATGTTATTGAGCCGTTTACATATATATGTAATTTATCATTTTCAACAGGAATATTTCCAGATAATATGAAAGTAGCTAAGGTAGTTCCTCTTTTTAACAATGGTGATAAATGTGTGTTCAACAATTATTTTCAAAAATTCTTGAAAAACTATTTGTGAACAGACTAGGTCAATTTATAGATAAACAAAATATTCTAAGCAACAGTCAGTATGGGTTTAGAGCAAAAAACTCTACATCAATGGCTCTCATGGAATTAATGGAACAAATAACTACTGCTGTCGATCAAAAACAATATTGTGTCAGTATTTTTGTTGATTTAAAAAAAGCATTCGATACTATTGATCACACCATTCTCCTTGAAAAATTGAACAAATATGGTATTAGAGGACCAGCATTACAGTGGGTATCTAGCTATTTAAAAGATAGGAAACAATTTGTACAAATAAATGATGTAAGATCTGACCTCTGTAATATCACATGTGGAGTTCCCCAAGGCTCTGTACTTGGACCAAAGCTATTTATTTTATATGTGAATGACTTGATAAATGTGTCAGGACTCCTTAAATGTGTACTTTTTGCTGATGATACCACATTTTTCTGTTTAGGTGAAGATGTAGAACAAATGTTGGAATTGATAAAGACAGAATTTGTCAAAATACAAACTTGGTTTAAAATCAATAAATTATCATTAAATCTAGAAAAAACTAATTACATGATATTCAGTAATAAAAAGAAAACTGTTGATGTTCCACTCAAAATTGAGGGTGTTGAGATTTGTAGAGTGAGTGAGGTGAAGTTTTTGGGTGTTATCATTGATGACAAACTGACATGGAAACAACACATAAATTCTGTAAGAATAAAAATAGCTAAATCGATTGCAGTACTGTACAAAGTCAGAGACTTATTGAATGATAAAGCTCTGTATTTGTTGTATAACACAATCATTGTTCCACACTTAATCTATTGTATTGATGTTTGGGGGAAAGCGTGTAAAACAATCACAAAGCCTATTTTTGTATTACAGAAAAGAGCTGTAAGAATTATCACTAGAAAACATTACTGTCATCCATCTAGCACATTATTTTATCAACTGAAGTTATTGAGGTTCCATGATTTGGTTGACTATAATATTTTATCAGTTATGTATAGGGCTCAGAATAACGCATTACCTTTAAATATCCAAATGCATTTTGTTAAAAGACAAAGTTGTTATAACCTTAAGGGGACAGAGATGTTTATAAAACCACAAATCAGAACTAGTTTGAAGGGACGTTCTACCTCAATCCAGGGAATTAGATCATGGAATGGCTTGGAGAATGTAGTTAAAAATGCCAAGTCAATGTGTACATTTAAGAAAATGATCAAAATGAATTTGTTAAAAATATATATATGAAATGACGTAATGTGTATTGTATTAGTCAGAAAATTAGAAAGAGTTAGTCATTTTGTACTGTTGGTGGAAGATTATTATTGTTTAATCTGATTGTTTGAAAAAAGGGGCAGATATAATAAGATTTATTCTTCTTTCTGCTACCTTTCATTTTTTTATATTTTGTACGTTATCATCTATGGGATTTTCTTGTACAGGGAGTCTCCGACTTACGAACGAGTTCCGGACCTAAGTACCGTTCGTAGGTCGAAAATGACGTAAGTCGGAACCCATAGCACGTGCGTTCGTAAGTCCGGATTTTCGTTCGTAAGTCGGAAAATGTATGCTAGTGCTGCGCCAAACACCCGTTTTTCAACACAAACGTACATACTGGTTTATAAACATGCACAGAACTTTGTTTACAAACGGTTAGCTAACACACTTTCATCTAAAAACACGTACCAGTGCAGTATTAATGTACAACAAAACTGTTTGTAAGTCCGTTCATAAGTCCGAGTTGCCGTAAGTCGAGGGCGCCGTAAGTCGAGGACTCCCTGTATTGTGTTTCTTTTGTAAAAAAAATGAACAAATTTAATAAACATAAACATTCTCGTGTTTTCACACCAAATTCTTGACGTCATTTGAGCAGCTGCAGCGCTGAGCGTTTACGTACGGGACAAATTGAGGTCACTGATTGGTCATTTGCTGACACGCCTACTGAATTGATGGACAGGTCGGGGGGAAAAGAAAGGCGACAGCTGGCAGCTCCAGCTGCAGCAGTGTTCTGTGTTTATATGTTAATAAAAAGTTCTATAAAATAAAAACAGGGAGCGCTGGTCCTGCAGCCCACACATCAGACCAGCCCACCAGGAAATCTGCAGAACCTCCCGCAGCCACGCTGGACCCGAGTTTAATTAGCTCGTGACAAATTCATTCATTTCTCATCATTTCAGTCATGGAGTCAACGGAGGAGGAAGCGATCACTTGCCTTTTGGCAAAAAACAAACAAAATAAAAGTCCAGATCAGGGATGAAGAAGGGGAATTTAATACATTTGTGTCACATACAAAACAGTCTGGCACCGGGCAGTTTATTGTGCAACAACGCGTTTGCGTACGCGGTCGTAAAATTTGAGCTTTGCACGTGCATGCCCTGCGGGTATATACTTGTACCTCTGCGTAGTACGTGCGTACAGCTGGGTATGGACGTACGCAGAGCTATACGGGGGGCTTGAGAGTTACCGGATCCAAGCAAACAGTTACTGGAATGCACCCTGTCAAAATAAGAGTTCTCAGATCCTGTTCCGTCAGGATCCGTCTCAGATTAAGCACTAGTTGTAGAGGTACAGTACATCCAGTAATCTTTTTCTGCAAGTTTTATTTACATTTGTCCAGTGGTTCGTGAGATATTTTGTAAAAACAACAACAACAACAACAAAAATAATAATAATGTATAGTCTCAGGCTAAAATTGTATTGCATTTGGAATTGAGTGAAACTGCTTCAGATTCAGCGGAGGATGGTGTCTCTTCATAATGAATGCCGTCTGTAAAGTCAGTAAATGAGAACACTCCTCTGCAGCAGCAGCGCCAGGCCCTGTGAGCCCATGAGCTACAACAGGATGGAGCCTCCATTATATCCACACAAACAGAAGGAAGCCTTATGAACTTTGCACAAATGCTTAGTGCTCAGAGGCCGGACAGCTCTGGAAGCTGGACGGGATGGGTAAGTACCGGGGCGAGCTGCCAGTTCCGAAAAGCTTAGTGTTGGTGCACTGGGGCCAGACAAACCTGACATTGTTCTGGGGACTGCCCCGGGAAAACCTCCTCTGCTTTCTGTCTGCCACAGCCACTTGTTCACACACTACAGTACAGCCAGATGATTAACGTATTTAGATACAACATACAGGTAAAAAAACAACAACATTTATTTATACCACGTCTTGATGTAAACTATTCAGTACAGTTTTAGACTAAGATTATTTAACATTGATAATTTGTGTGTGTGTGTGTGTTTGTTAATTCTTTAAAATAGCATTATGTACAGTTCCATGCAATATCCCACATGACCTGACTGAGCTTGGGCTAAATGTCATGAATGACAGTCAGCTACTACCACACCAAATTATAGCTCCCATTCTGTTAAACTCACGGACGTATATTTATTTTTTGGGCATGCCATGTGAGCTGCGGCAGCCATCTTGAATCAGGCTGACTAAAATGTAGATGAACATACAATGATTCCACCCCCCTGAATTTCATTAATACCCATCCAAAGGTTCATGACATATTTTACTAACTCAGTCACTCAGGCCCTGGTATTTACACGGACACGGTGGGGGGGGGGAACTTAGTTTTTTTCGTACGTTAATTAGAGGAAAAGATCTGTGTTGACACGGACAAATTCTGTGTTTACATGCATCTGGACGAATCTCCCCCGCCCTCCTGAATCTGCTGTAGTTACCATGCCAGGTCATTAGTTGCGCTGTGAATTTTGTACATTCACCTAATGCGCATGCGTGCTCCCTCGGCACGCTCCCTGTAAGGACTTTCCTCTGGGCTAAAAGCTCAGCTAACAACAACTTAAAGCCCCACTGACATGATTTTTTAATTTTCATAAAATTGCTCAAAATATATATCTTTTATCATTTAAATATGTTCATTTTTGCAAACAAAATGCTAAATCACTTTAATTTTGCTTTAAAGGTGATTTTGAACTTCAAGCCGTGTTTAATCGTGGGAAATCCAATTACACACGAACGCACCATCTGTGACGTAACACTGGGCAGAGGGCTCTGGTCTCTTTAATAGCGGACCATTTAAAACCCGACGAATTTAGCAATCTATGTGAAGATTTGAGCTATTTGTCTTCATTTTGGGAAGCAGAAAATAGTTTGGGTGATGGAACAAGAAACAACAGGATCTAATTTAGGTCTGATGCTGTATCAGACTTACCTTCATGTCGAGCTGCTCATACCTGCACACTGTGACAAGCCCAGAGCTCTGCCCGGTGTGACATCACAGATGGTGCGTTCGGGTGTAATCAGATTTCCCATGATTAAACACGGCTTGAAGTTCAAAATCACTTTTAAAGCAAAATTAAAGTGATTTATCATTTTGTTTGCATAAAGGAACATATTTAAATGATAAAATATATATATTTTGAGCAATTTTATGAATAGTAAAAAAATCATGTCGGTGGACCTTTAACAACACGTTAAAACTGGATTTTGGATAAGAGTCGACAGATTTGATGCCAAGCGGGACCACTTAATCTAACAACTCCACACCGGTCGCTGAGTGGACCAGAACCGAGTCGACAATGATGATGTCGGACTTTACTCCGTGATAATCAGTAGCTGATTAACTGCAGGTAAATCAACATTCTAAATAATGTTAGCGTGTGTTTACTTCGGTTACCAAACAACTGAGTTTTTATGTGTCCTGTGAGGAGAAGCTGCCCTCCCACCAGAGACGGGCTGGTTCTGAACTAGGCTCGGCCCAGGTGCAGTGCAGCAGGACGTTGAAGAGAGATATCATATTGGATGAACTATTTATTCATTTAAAATTCCCCTCATTTATTTATTCCAGTCCATTGAATATTTTAAGCTGCTTTAATCAAAGGAGTGACGGACTGAACGAGCCAGATGAACAACATGAACAAGTAGTATCCAGGATGAAAACAGGAGAGTTCGGTTCATCTATGTATTTTACTGTTTGGTTAACTTGTTTTTAATAGTGTGTTCAGTTTAATTATCAATGTTTGTGTGACATACAGTTTGTGGTGTTGAATGAATAAATAAATAAAAATTAAACCTGATGTCTTCATGTTCAACTTTCATAACATGCAACATGTTTTGCAACATTTAAATCATATAGCTTGTGTCCAGATAGCTTCATTTAGCTCAGATAACTTCATTATATATCTTGCACGCTAACATTAATACTGTTTATTATTGTTCAAAGCTGGGCACCAGACCGCTAGGGAGCGCTAATGCGCTAATCCGCTAATCCGCTTACAGTGGACCTAAATAATTATTCAGCGTTACAGCGGTTTGACTAACTTTTATAATTCATAAGCGGATTTGCGCTATTTTTATTTAAAATGCAGTACCGTTAATAACTAATTTTCTATCAGTAAAAACAAAAAAACTTATTTACAAGCTCTTAAATCAACCAGACGACTGCTAACAGACCTACATCCTGTCAGCACCGGATGTAGTCCGTGAGCAGTCGTCCGGTTGGTTGATTTAAGAGCGGGGCCCGCCCTAAGGAGCCCTATTGGCTATTACCTGTCATGTGACAAGACATGATTGGTCAAGTTAGCAGTCACTCCAGTTAGCAGCCAGCCAGTGTGTTTCTCTGCAGCCTTATTGCTTGTTAGATTATCACGGAAGCGAGGGAGCGAATACAGAAGGACTTTACATGAAAAACATGGTAAAAACAATTATTTGTTTTTAAAATTATAGCAAAGATGGGTCTTCAGCTGAACATGTCCTTAATAAAATCACGTACTGCTCAAAACTGCAGGATTTTAAAAATACATTTCATAGCTGACTTTATAACACGAGGGTTCCTGAGCTGAACCGCTCTTTAATAATGTCACGTAGTGGTCAAATCTGCTGCATTTAAAGTAGGTTCGCTTTGACTTCTTCCAACCTGTGCCTGCACTACGAAAATAAATTATAAAAATTGAATATTACTTCAAATAACTCCAACAGGTTACAGTCAGTACATGAACATCTTGTGATTACACTGTGTATAGTTTGGATAATATCAGTGGTGTGGTTTTTTAGGTACTTCATGATAAGTGTTACAAAGTACTATGGCGAAAATAATTGAAGCTAGCTTGACACATTTATGTCTATAAAACATTGAATATGAATTCAAATACTGTAACTCCAATGGGTTACAGTCAGTACATGAACATCTTGTGATTACACTGTGTTAGTTTGGATAATATCTGCCGTGTGGTATTTGAGTATTCATGATATGTGTTACAAAGTACTAGGGAGAAAAAAAAATTGACGCTAGCTTGACACATTTATGTCTATAAAACATTGAATATTAATTCAAATAACTCCAACAGGTTATACTGTAGTCAGTACATGAACATCCTGTGATTACATTCTGTTAGTAAAAAAATAAAAAAATAAAAAACAGTTTCTGGACTAAATTAACCACATTTTTCTTTTACAGTCAACAGAAGAAAATCACCAGAATTCAACAACCTGTGTCGTCTTCTGGAGCGATAGGTGTTTTGTAGGAGATGACATCCCGAGCGAATCGGTGTTAAGAGGTAGGATAAAGGTGTATAACACTTCATGCACCGCTAGTTGGCAGTGTAGTGCAAATATTGCATAACTTTAGCGGTTTAGAATTTAGCTTCCCCTAATTTTCACAAGACATTAGTGCTTTTGAAATAGCGGACTTAAATAAATTAATTAGTGCTTTTGAAATAGCGGAACTAATTTTTGGATTAGCGCTGCCCGGCACTGTTATTGTTAAACTGTTATTTAGCACATTTTGCATGTTATAGTGCAGCGTGACATATCCACCTGCTACGTTTAATAAACAGTGATATTAGAACTGGATCTGACTGGAGTCTCTTCCAACACACACATACCAGTCACAGCAGCTAGATTCTGACATAGATTAATTAAATATGAGACTCAAAATATATTCCATCAGTCGTAGTTTAGAAAGTACTGTGTCCGCTGCCATGTTGTTGATAGAAATATGCCGTCTGTCCGTGAGTGCATGTGCGCATGTGGTTTAACACAAAGCCTCAGCGGGAGATGTTTATGTTATCAGTGGGCGGTCAACCGAAAACCTCCACTCTGAGAGGTGGGTTCAGAAACCTCCGGAATCAAAGAGGGGGGCCATTGATGTCGTGTAATTGATCAGCAGAACCGCAGAGACAAAGGTGTGAATTCACTCAAAATATGCGCCGTGTAAACGGCCCCTCAATTTCGCTCACTCAGTTCAATGAAGCACAGAGTGATGGATCTTGATGAGAGCGGGAGCAAATAATAATGTCACATTTTTTGTCATCTGTGTATGTTTCCATACAAGACGAAATTTGACTCTGCATTTAACCCAATCACCACCAGGTGGGGCATTGGGCAGCTATAGAAAGCGCGCCGGGGAGCATCTTGGGATGAGGTGTGCTGCTCAAACCCACCACAAGTTATGCCGTGACTGGGGTTTGAACCTGGGTCCTTCGGGTCCCAAGTCGGTTCCCCTGCCACTACACCATCTTGGCCCATCCACAACCAGGCACAGTGGCAAAGCCAGGAGTTGGCTATGGTGGCCTATACCACCATAGCAAGCATTTGAGGAAATTATACTTTTAGGCCTGTGTATTTGTCGCTGTTGACCCCGGGGGGTCATTGTGTGTGGTCCCTGGTGGGGTTCGTCCGGTTCTTCCACTTGGTCGGATCTGGGGAGTGGACGAGTGGCTCGTCCTGTTCGGGTGGTCCTGGGGACTCTGGGCTCGGGGTCCTTCCTGGGGTCTTGGGCTTTGATCGCCCCTTCGTCTGTCTCGGGCTTTGGGGGGACGGGTCTCTGATGCTTCACAGTCGCTACTAAATGTTCTATTGGAGGAACCTTATTCACTTATGCATGCTCACAACCACACACAAATGGATGCAGGGATGTATATGTAGATGTATGTAGATGGGTATATAACTGAATATAAATATATATGTACAGGTAGTCCCCGACTTACGAGCGCTCTGACCTACGAGGTTCCGGACTTACGAGCTGGCGAATTTTTGGAAAAAACGCAAAAAATACAGAGTTTTTCTGTGTTTTTTCACCACAGTTCGTTAGCTAAACATGTGGACACACGTTTCCGATCATTTTTATGCACTCGTAAGCAGTTTTTCGATGAAAAACGAGTGTTTGTAGTCGCGCTAGCAAAACCGTTCCAACTTACGAGCGAAATTCCGGACTTACGAGACACGTGGCGGCCGTTCCAAGTTACGAATTTTCGCTTTACGAGCGCCTCGGAGGAACGGAACTCGCTCGTAAGTCGGGGACTACCTGTATTGTATATATATTTGTAGGTATGGGTATGTGTATTTATAGAAATCTACTGCAAGGTCATGAATATTACCAGTCTTTATGCTTGTATGTTTCGTTGCTGTGTTCTGTCATGTGCTTTGCAGGATTGTGGACGGAGGTTGGGTGTGTTTGCCTTGTGCTCTTTCTGTGGATAATTGTTGTTTTGTTGTCTCACTTTCTCTTTTCTTTCTTTCTTTCTTTCTTTCTTTCTCTCTATTAAAAAAAATACATATTGGAGTGAGAGGATGGCTATAAGGTGAGAAGGGAGGCCATCTATAAATGGAAAAAAAAGAAAAAGGCAACATAAACAATTATCAATCAATCAATTTGATTCATACCCTTGTGTAGATTTGGTTACAGTGAGGTGAGTCAGCTTTCTTGCCAGACAGGAAACTTGATAGACACACAATAAGTATAAAAACATACACAACATGATTCAAAAATGATTTTAAAAAACGGCCCGGTGCTATGCTATGCTAAGTCGAATTTTGGAAGCTTATAGCAACAGGAACAAAAATGGTTTTATAACATTTAACTTCAGGGAATCAAATATCTGTGTCCTGATGGAAGGAGCCTGAACTGGCAGTGCAGAGGATGAGACACATCTCTTAAGATGGATGTGGATAACCTATGCACCTGCCTGAAGTACAAGGATTCCGGGCTTAGCTGCATCTCACCCGTCAACTTACTGGACCATTTGACTATTTGGTTCAGGCTATTCTTGTTTTTAAGAGTTAAAATACCAAACCAGGACACCAAGCAGTAAGACCAAACCAATTCAATAAAAGCTTAATAAAATAAAGTGAACAAAGTTTTATCAATGTGGATGGAAGAACGTTTCCTGAGGAGAAACAGGCACTGGTTCCCGTTCTTATAGAAGGCCACACAGTTCGCCTCATAGTCAGTTTACTGTCAATAAGTGTACCCAGATATTTGTAGGTGTCAACAACTTCCACAGTCTTCCCCCTTAGAAGAGTGGTTTCCTGTGCCTTAGTGTTTTCTAAAATTAATAATCATGTCCATAGTTTTTGAAATATTCATCTGCAGTTAGGACAGGGCCGTGGCCTGTTTCTTTCTCATTAAGCAGCTATCAATGACAGAGTCATCTGCATATTTTAACATGACTCAGTCTTCCCTGCTGCTACGGCACATGTTTGTGTAGAGGATATAAAGGAGAGGTGACAGAACACATCCCTATAGAGAGCCGGTGGAGGAGCAAACCTGCTTGGACACAAAGCTCTTCACTTTCACCCTCTGTGCTCTGTTCCTTAGAAAGTCTATATTCCAGCCCACAAGATTAGAACCGATGTCTAACTGTTCTAAGAGCCGATCTACTAAGATGTGAGGTTGGATGGTGTTAAAAGCAGATGAAAAATCAATCAATAAAAGTTGTGCATGTAATCCCTTTCCTTCCAAATGTTTTTAAAAATATAGAAAATAAAAAAAAATTAGAAAGCATAGTTTCCTCAAATGATAGGGGTGATCAGCTACACACATACACACACACACA
>JBBPBX010063964.1:0-20386 GCA_038048925.1 Garcialebias charrua | reverse complement strand
GATCAGCAGCAACATGATGTGATATTTCACAGTGATTATTCTGGTTATTTATTCATGAGTCTAACAGCCTCAGGGTAGAAGCTGTTCCTCAGTCTAGTGGTTCTACACTTAATGCTCCTTAACCTCCTTCCTGAGGGGAGTGGGGCAAAAAGTGTGTGTGCTAGGTGAGTGGGGTCCTTCATGATGCAGGTGGCTCTCTTCCTGCATCTGGAGGTTGTTGGCGTTGATTTTCTTATTCGCCCCAAGTTCGTTGTTTGGTTTCACTTTGGATCAAAGAAGGAGATACGCTGAAAACACGACAAACGCGCACTTAAAGTTCCAAAACCAGTTTTAATTAATTGTAAGTTTAAGAGGTCACAGAATACATTTGATTATTTTCAAACAGTCATTATACATGATTAAAGATAAAGAGGAAGAAGGAGAAAAAGAACAAAATGCACATTTTGTTGGAGATAAGGCAACACAACCTGATGAGTGGTTCCTTCAGTGGGCTTGCTCTGCATTTCTGTCTGGAGGAGGAAGTCTCTGCTTTTTATAGTCTCATCTGTTGCCCACTCTCAACTGATACCTAAACTCTTGCTACAAGAATGTTTTCTTACCCCTCAAAGTAAAAGTCCCTGCTATGTTTGCACAAACACTTGCCAAACAGGAAACACAAGAATGTTTTCTTACCCCTCAAAGTTGAGTAAAAAGTCCCTGTTATGTTTGCACAAACACTTGCCAAACAAGAAACGCTTCTGCTTGCATCAACTTGCAGCAAGTTCAGAGTTAGGAGCAAATGAAACACTCAAGACACAGATATATTTTATTTTATAACAAACCCCCTTTGGACCTCGACCCATGAGGTCCACCTCAAAAATAAAATCATACACTGAAAACAGTCAAATAATCAATCAAGTACACCAAAAATTCAGTTAGACATTTCAAAGTCATCCAAGTTGTAACCTTTTAACAAAAGCAGTTGGCGAGTCACTTCGGGATCCCTCTTCTCCAGGGTAGACGTGATGAGTCGAACCGTCAGAGATTGTAGGCAGGGAACACAACAGCAGCCACAAGTTACCAAAATAGCGACAAAGATGGCCAGAGACACCACCAGGGATACAAACACTTGTCTCCAAGGACCAAAAACTCTCGTAAGCCAGCCATCCAGAGGGTTGTCAATACCTGAATGACTTTGCATCTCATTCGATAGGGTCCTAAGACCTTCTAAGGCCTTTGTAACCTTCCCATCTGGGGTAGTGTTGTTGGGGATGAACGTACAGCAGAGGTCACCAAACATGCTACAAACCCCTCCTTTCTCGGCCAACAGCATGTCCAAGGCCATCCTCGTTCTGCACTGCCATCAGGGAAGTCGGGGCCAGTTGTTCAGCCAGGCCTTCTACCGCGTCTCGTTCCCGAGAAGATCCCGGTTGCCAGGGTGATTCTACGGTCAGGCCACCACATGTTATCAGCAATATGCTCCCCAGAACCTTTTTATCAAGGTGATATCCTTTGAGATCTTGATTCCTCCTCCAGCAGCAAGGCAGTTGTCTCCCTTGAACACACAAAAATAGAGAAAGAACACAAGATTTATATCACCATTGAAGAAATGTCAATAAAACTTTAGAATGTGCCACACGTACTCAGGGGCATTCCCCTGGAACAACTACTCAGGGCAGACCCCCGGAACAGTTACTCAGGGCAGACCCCCGGAAAAGTTACTCAGGGCAGACCCTTGGCGTTGCTTGGGGATATCGACTCCTCTTATGTCCCCAAGTTTTCTTCGTGTTGTGTGAGACTCTAATAGGTAATGTTTTTATCTCTCTAGGTGTCTGTACTATGTGTGGATGTTCCAGCACCGAGTGACCCTATTAAACAGAGTCCTTCTGGGCCGTCACGCAACTATACTCGGCTACTTTGGTCTACCAAGGCACAAGAGTTCGGATACGACCTCTTTTGTTGTCCAGCCCAATCCTTTAGCTCCTTCTTGGTTCACGGGCTGGAGCACACTGACTCCAATGATACCACGTCTCCCCCTTTCCTCTCAGCTGGACAGCATGAGATGTTCTTTCCGTCACCTGAAATGGACCTGTCTACCTGGGCTCCTGCCACTTCCTTTTAACGACCCTCAGCAACACCCACTCAGCTGTGGGCAAGTCAGGTCTCCTGGTGGACCCTTTTTCTCGTGTACCTGCTGAGTAAAGTTAGACACCAAAGCTTTTAACTCATTAAAGTATACCTTATGGTCCATTTTGCGATCCCTCTCGTTTGGCAGAGAGCAAGCATTCGGTCCAGGGAAGGATCGACCTGTGGTTAACTCATAGGGAGAGAAGCCAGTACCATTATTAACAGAAGTTCTTACAGTCATTAATGCAATTGGCAGAGCGTCAACCCAGTTTAATTTGGTCTGTGCACAGATTTTGCCAATTTTTGTTTTATGTTCTGATTCATCCTTTCAACCTTGCCTTGTGACTGGGATGGTACATTGTCCCAAAGGCGTGTTTTAGTCCTAACATTTTTTCCACAGCCTGCAGGTCTGTGTTTTTAAAATGTGTACCATTATCAGATCTGATTTTTTTCGGGAAACCCATGTCTAGGAATGTAATGGTTTATCAGGAACTTTATGACTGTTTTACTGTCTTCTTTCTTGCAGGTATGGCTTCAGGCCATCCCGTGAGGGCGTCGACACACATCAACACATATCTGTATCCCTTAACAGTTTCAGTCATGTCTGTGTAATCTATGATCACTTCCTATCCTGGTCTGAACAGGAAGGGAAATATCCCTTGTTCTGGTCTTACAGCAGGTCGAATGTTGTATTGTAAACAAACTTTGCAAGTTCCTATGTGTTCAGCTATCATGTCTTTCATGTGTGGATGTCACCATTGCTGAAGGTTCCTGGCCATTTGTCCGCTGCCCACATGAGCCAGACCGTGTGCTTCCTGAAAAACTAATGGTTTCAGAGTCATGGGCAGGATCCACTTTTCATTAGGTCCTGTCCATAACCCGCTTTGTTCATTCTTTTTTCCTCCCTTGTTTTTCCAAACAGTTTTCTCTTCAAGAGACGCCTCATTCTGTGCCTTTGTGATTTCTGTTTTGTTCCAATGACTGTTCCACTGACATTCTTCTTCCACTGTCACCATTTGTACTCTTGTTAAGTAGCTGCTACTTTAGTTGCTCTGTCTGCCTGCCTATTGCCTTCGGCAGTATCTGACTGTGTTACATCATGACCCTTGCATTTCACTACTGCCACTTTCCTTGGTAGCATCATACTATCAGCTAACTCTCTTATAAGTTCTTCATGTTTTATGGGTTTATTCCCTGCAGTTAGAAATCCTGCCCTCTTCCATTGTGGTAATTGTACATGAACTGCCCCATAAGCATATGCTAAGTCTGTGTACACAGTGATTTCTTTTCCTGTACCTAATTTTAGTGCCGCAACTACCGCCTGAATTTCGGCTTTTTGAGCTGACTGTTGTCCCGTCAACTGGCCAGATTCCACAACTTCAAATGTATCTCCGTTTTGTTTAACTATAGCAAATCCTGACTTCAGAGATCCATCCTCCATTCTAAAGCAACACCCATCTGTGTAGAGTATTTCTGACTGTGGTATGTGTTCTGTTCCTAGGTCGGACCTAATTTTTTCCTCCATGTGGACCTTTTGTACGCAGTCATGCGTGTGTGTTGTGTTCATTCCGTCGGCCATATTTATCCCTTCATGTGAGAATACTAAATTTGGTGCAGCCAAAATGTTACTCATGCGTCTTTGTTTTAAAGAGATCATTGTGAAAAGTTCCGAGTTTACGTAGGCCACGACATTATGTGATGTTAAAATGTACAATGGATGACCCATCACTATGTGTGCTGTTTTAGCGATGATTTTACTTAAGCCTGCTGCCATTTGTGTACATAATAATAATAATAATAATAATAATAATAATAATGAATTCAATTTATAATGCACTTTTCATTAATAAAAATCTCAAAGTGCTACAATGTGTAACAAGGTAAAGGTAAAAAATAAAACAAGTGATAAAATCAAATAAAATCTATAATAATATCGACTAAGATCAAAGATAAAATCATGTAGATTTAGGCTTGCTTAAAAAATAAATAAAATAAAACAAGTGATAAAATCAAGTAAAATCAATAAAGATAACAGCTAAGATCAAAGATAAAATCATGTGAAAGCAGAATAGGCTTGCTTAAAAAGAAAAGTCTTAATGCCGCTTTTAAAGTCAACCAGTGACTGTGGAGCTCTCAGGTCGTCAGGGAGGGAGTTCCACAGGCGGGGGGCAGCCACACAGAATGCTCGGTCTCCCATGGTCCTCAATTTGGTCCGAGGAATATGAAGTAAATTACTGTTCTGTGATCGTAGAGACCGGGTGGATGAATATGGTGCAAGAATGTCCTTTAGATAGTCAGGTGAAGTTCCGTGCAAGCATTGATGGGTAATGAGAGCAGTTTTATATTGAATTCTGTAGGTGACAGGAAGCCAATGGAGGTTATGGAGAATGGGTGTAATATGATCAAATTTGCGAACTCTCAACAGAATCCTAGCTGCACTGTTTTGAATATATTGAAGCTTCTGAATGTTTTTGCCAGGGATACCAATAAACAGGGAGTTGCAGTAGTCGAGCCTGGAGGAGACAAAGGCATGGACAAGTTTCTCAGCATCAGGAAAAGTCAGAGATGGGCGAAGTCTGGAGATGTTTCGGAGATGGAAGAAGCAGGTTTTAAACAGATGCTTAATGTGATTTTCAAATGTGAGATGAGAGTCCATTTTTATTCCAAGATTTGTAACAGAGGTGGAGAGGGGGATGTCTTGACCAGAGAAGGAGATTGTTGTTAAAGTTGATGTTTGTACCTGGTGAGGGGTGCCGATCAAAATGGCCTCGGTCTTGGAGCAGTTCAGTTGAAGAAAGTTTTGATTCATCCATGCCTTTATTTCCTCCAGGCAGGCAGAGAGAGCAGTGAGTGCAGTGAGAGCAGTGAGTGAAGATGGAGATAGGGATGATGATGATGCTCCAGTCCTGATGTAAAGTTGTGTGTCGTCGGCATAGCAGTGAAAGGAAATGTTGAACTGATTAATAATTTGACCCAAAGGCAGCATGTAAAGGGAAAACAGCAGGGGCCCCAGAACCGACCCCTGAGGTACACCACAGGAGACACCGACTGTCTGGGAAGTGGCATTGCCAAGACTGACACATTCCAGCCTATTGGAGAGGAAAGATCTGAACCAGTCCAGGACAGTGTCACAGAGACCGACCTCCACATGAAGACGGTGGAGGAGGATACTATGGTCCACAGTGTCGAAGGCTGCAGTGAGGTCAAGGAGGACAAGGATGGAGGGAGAACCAGTGTCAGCAGCCATGAGGACATCATTTGTTACTCTCAGCAGTGCAGTCTCAGTACTGTGAGCTGCTCTGAATCCAGACTGGAACTTCTCATACAGAGAGTGTTGCTGTAGGTGGTCCTGCAGCTGAGCAGCAACTGCTTTCTCCAGCACTTTGGACAGAAATGGGAGGTGGGAAATTGGGCGGTAATTAGAAAAAATGTCGGGATCCAAATTAGATTTTTTCAGAAGAGGCCTAATGATGGCAGTTTTTAGAGGCAATGGAACATGACCAGATTGTAGAGACTTGTTTATTATTTGTGTGATTAATGGGCTTATTGCAGAGTGATTGGATTTTATGAGAGACGAGGGGAAGGGATCCAGGGCGCAGGATGAAGGCTTCATTTTCTTGAGGATGGTCTCTACCTCACTCTGAACGACTTCATCAAAGCTGCTCAGGGTCCCAGAAAGCAGACGGGTAGATGGTACACTAAGATCAGGGAGGTTGTGGAGCTGAGATCTGATAGTGTCAACTTTGTTTTTAAATGATGAGAGGAACAGGTTGCATTTTTGAACAGAGTCCTCATGAGTTTGTTTAATGGGATTAAGCAGATGAGTTATTGTGGTGAAGAGCTGTTTAGAGTTTCCAGGGCAGGTGTTGATGATGTTGGAATAATATTTGGAGCGTGCTTCTTTAAGAGAATAGGCGTACGCTTTCTGATGTTCTTTGTACGCTTGCTTATGTACCGAGAGACCAGATGATTTTACACGTCTCTCAATAGCACGGCCAGTTGCCTTCATCCTGCGCAGCTCACCAGTGTACCAGGGGGCTGAACGGGAGAAAGACACC
Source organism: Garcialebias charrua (assembly GCA_038048925.1). Lineage (NCBI taxonomy): Eukaryota > Metazoa > Chordata > Actinopteri > Cyprinodontiformes > Rivulidae > Garcialebias > Garcialebias charrua. The sequence continues at coordinate 14,222 of JBBPBX010063964.1, read as the reverse complement.
AGTCTTGTCTTCAAGGGAGCATGTAGGTCCAGAAGCTCCTGGAGAGATTGGTTGTAATAATTCACAGAGTCATCTGCAGATGAGTGATTGACGGCAGTCAGGGCGTGAAGATCAGCAGACAAAACATCAGGGGAGATGTTTTTATAGTCACGGAACTGGATAGGTCGTTTTGGGTTAGAAGACGGCGAAGTTGAAGGCACTTCCAGGGAGATGACCCTGTGGTCTGAGACACCCAGGTCATATACAGACAAGTTATTGATGAGTACAGTGTCTGTAATCACCAAATCCAGAGTATGCCCCCTGTTGTGCGTAGGGGCGTCCACATGTTGGGTGAGGTTGAGAGATTCCAAAAGAGACTTAAAATCTGTAGCCAGAGGGGAAGAGGAATTGTCCATGTGGATATTTAGATCGCCAAGAAAAATAGTTTTTACAGGGGAGGTGCAGAAAAAGGTGAGGAGGTCATGCATTTCTGAGTTAAATGAAACATGCGGTTTGGGAGGTCTATAAATCAATATAACGTTCATCAGGAGTGGGGCTTTGAAGTTGAAGGCCAAACATTCGAAAGAGGAAAAATTATGAGAAGACAGATGTGACAATTTTAAATTACTGCGGTAGATTACAGCCAGACCACCACCGCGGCCAGTGCTGCGGGCTCTCTGCAGATAACTATATCCAGAGGGACAAGCTTCATTCAGAGAACTGAACACGTCTGGTTGATGCCAGGTTTCTGTGAGGCACATGAAGTCCAAGTTTTTCTCCAGAATGTGATCATGAATTAGACATGATTTATTGGATAGTGATTGTACATTGAAAAGTTCTATTTTAATGCTAGTTGGTGTAGGAGCTTTTTGAACCGGTTTAAGCAGACTGAAGTCCACTCCACGTTTTCCTTGCCACCTCGTGCGCTGCGGACTACAAGGGACTACAGACGCAGCGTTCTGATGACGTAGTCGAGGTGCGACACGTCTCCCGGACGGAATCAATTCAGAGCGAGAATAAACGGATTTCTTTCGAGAGCCTCTATGGATGTAACGAGGTCTACGCAGAAGTCCCAGTTGTTTGATGATGGAAACAGAAGGTGGAATGGAGCAGTTGTTAAGTCCAAGCAGCTGCGAAGCGGAGTAGGTCAACATCACACCAGCCAAACCGGGGGAAGCTAGCACAGAGCTAGCCGCTAACAGCAGACCCACGGCTCCGAGAGAAATAACCAAGCAGTGAGATGTAACTCGGTTGAGCATCACTTGAAGAGGAGCACAGGAGAAAGTCCAGAACAGTCCAGATGACACAGGAGGTTGACAGAGGCAGCAGGTAAGCAAAACACAAAAACTACAGTGACAGGAGGCAGACAGCCCAACATTCCGGTTAGGAAGTACTAACCAAGCTGTCCGTAAAGTCCATATTAAAAAACCACTGAGCAAAATAAGTCCAGATAAATGTCCTAAAAAATGTCCTAACAAATGTCAAAAAAATAGCAACAGTAAAATAACTATTTAGCGTGGAGAAGCGGCGACATCACGCCAGCGTCCTCTCCAGCTGCGTCAACACAAGGGCCTTGCTCAGGGGTCCAGAGTGGGTGGATGAGGGTGGAGGCATGCATGTTTTTGGTGTGTGGGCGGAAACTGGAGCACCTGGAGAAAACCCACACATGCACGGAGAGAACATGCAAACTCCACCCAGAAAGGTCCCAGGCCAGGATTTGAACCAACAACCTTCTTGCTGAGAGGCAACCCAGTGATTAGTTTCTGAAAGATTCATTTTATTCTGTTTGATATTTATTGAGATTTTTTACTAACAGACAGAGTTAATTCCAACACACACACAACAGACATGGCAAAAACACTTAAGACTCCGCCTTCTTTTTTCATGGCAGGCGTTAATATCCAAACGTGACTTGGATGTTTGTGTGTTCATCCGAACCCGCTGCCTCTGCACTGCATGCATGGAACAGCATGTGACACCCCTCTGCCCTGCATGCATGGAACAGCATGAGACGCCACTCTGCCCTGCATGCATGGAACAGCATGAGACACCCCTCTGCCCTGCATGCATGGAACAGCATGAGACACCACTCTGCCCTGCATGCATGGAACAGCATGAGACACCCCTCTGCCCTGCATGCATGGAACAGCATGAGACACCACTCTGCACTGCATGCATGGAACAGCATGAGACACCACTCTGCCCTGCATGCATGGAACAGCATGAGACACCACTCTGCCCTGCATGCATGGAACAGCATGAGACACCACTCTGCCCTGCATGCATGGAACAGCATGAGACACCCCTCTGCCCTGCATGCATGGAACAGCATGAGACACCACTCTGCCCTGCATGCATGGAACAGCATGAGACACCACTCTGCCCTGCATGCATGGAACAGCATGAGACACCCCTCTGCCCTGCATGCATGGAACAGCATGAGACACCACTCTGCACTGCATGCATGGAACAGCATGAGACACCACTCTGCCCTGCATGCATGGAACAGCATGAGACACCACTCTGCACTGCATGCATGGAACAGCATGAGACACCACTCTGCCCTGCATGCATGGAACAGCATGAGACACCACTCTGCCCTGCATGCATGGAACAGCATGAGACACCACTCTGCCCTGCATGCATGGAACAGCATGAGACACCACTCTGCCCTGCATGCATGGAACAGCATGAGACACCACTCTGCCCTGCATGCATGGAACAGCATGAGACACCACTCTGCCCTGCATGCATGGAACAGCATGAGACACCACTCTGCCCTGCATGCATGGAACAGCATGAGACACCACTCTGCCCTGCATGCATGGAACAGCATGAGACACCACTCTGCCCTGCATGCATGGAACAGCATGAGACACCACTCTGCACTGCATGCATGGAACAGCATGAGACACCACTCTGCCCTGCATGCATGGAACAGCATGAGACACCACTCTGCCCTGCATGCATGGAACAGCATGAGACACCACTCTGCCCTGCATGCATGGAACAGCATGAGACACCACTCTGCCCTGCATGCATGGAACAGCATGAGACACCACTCTGCCCTGCATGCATGGAACAGCATGAGACACCACTCTGCCCTGCATGCATGGAACAGCATGAGACACCACTCTGCACCTGCATGCATGGAACAGCATGAGACACCACTCTGCACTGCATGCATGGAACAGCATGAGACACCACTCTGCCCTGCATGCATGGAACAGCATGAGACACCACTCTGCACTGCATGCATGGAACAGCATGAGACACCCCTCTGCCCTGCATGCATGGAACAGCATGAGACACCACTCTGCCCTGCATGCATGGAACAGCATGAGACACCACTCTGCCCTGCATGCATGGAACAGCATGAGACACCCCTCTGCCCTGCATGCATGGAACAGCATGAGACACCCCTCTGCCCTGCATGCATGGAACAGCATGAGACACCACTCTGCCCTGCATGCATGGAACAGCATGAGACACCACTCTGCACTGCATGCATGGAACAGCATGAGACACCACTCTGCCCTGCATGCATGGAACAGCATGAGACACCACTCTGCCCTGCATGCATGGAACAGCATGAGACACCACTCTGCCCTGCATGCATGGAACAGCATGAGACACCACTCTGCCCTGCATGCATGGAACAGCATGAGACACCACTCTGCCCTGCATGCATGGAACAGCATGAGACACCACTCTGCCCTGCATGCATGGAACAGCATGAGACACCACTCTGCCCTGCATGCATGGAACAGCATGAGACACCACTCTGCCCTGCATGCATGGAACAGCATGAGACACCACTCTGCCCTGCATGCATGGAACAGCATGAGACACCACTCTGCCCTGCATGCATGGAACAGCATGAGACACCACTCTGCCCTGCATGCATGGAACAGCATGAGACACCACTCTGCCCTGCATGCATGGAACAGCATGAGACACCCCTCTGCCCTGCATGCATGGAACAGCATGAGAGACGAGTCTGCCCTGCATGCATGGAACAGCATGAGACACCACTCTGCCCTGCATGCATGGAACAGCATGAGACACCACTCTGCCCTGCATGCATGGAACAGCATGAGACACCACTCTGCCCTGCATGCATGGAACAGCATGAGACACCCCTCTGCCCTGCATGCATGGAACAGCATGAGACACCACTCTGCACTGCATGCATGGAACAGCATGAGACACCACTCTGCCCTGCATGCATGGAACAGCATGAGACACCACTCTGCCCTGCATGCATGGAACAGCATGAGACACCACTCTGCACTGCATGCATGGAACAGCATGAGACACCACTCTGCCCTGCATGCATGGAACAGCATGAGACACCACTCTGCCCTGCATGCATGGAACACCAGCATGAGACACCCCTCTGCCCTGCATGCATGAAACAGCCAGCATGAGACACCACTCTGCACTGCATGCATGGAACAGCATGAGACACCACTCTGCCCTGCATGCATGAAACAGCCAGCATGAGAGACGAGTCTGCACTGCATGCATGGAACAGCATGAGACACCACTCTGCCCTGCATGCATGGAACAGCATGAGACACCCCTCTGCCCTGCATGCATGGAAAAGCATGAGACACCACTCTGCACTGCATGCATGGAACAGCATGAGACACCACTCTACACTGCATGCATGGAACAGTATGAGACACCACTCTGCCCTGCATGCATGAAACAGCCAGCATGAGACACCCCTCTGCCCTGCATGCATGGAAAATCATGAGACACCACTCTGCACTGCATGCATGGAACAGCATGAGACACCACTCTACACTGCATGCATGGAAAAGCATGAGACACCACTCTGCCCTGCATGCATGAAACAGCCAGCATGAGACACCACTCTGCCCTGCATGCATGGAAAAGCATGAGACACCACTCTACACTGCATGCATGGAACAGTGTTACCCTGCAACCTTGGATGGCGGAGGGTAAGGTGTAAGATGATCTCTCAACGTGTGATGCTGTGGTATGAGAAAGACGAGACACACACGTTGAGCCTTTTTTCACATTCAACCAGAAGATTTATTCTTCTTCTTGTGTGCTCTAAACACGCTTCATAGATCACATATTTCAGGTAACACATTCTTTAGTAGAGAACCATTAACTTCATTACATTACACAATGACTATAATATACATTTAAACCAAACAATCATTCTTTCAACATGCTCTATTTAGCATTATGAATTCTGTCAAATTACAAAATTAATTCACAAATAGTTTTTACTTCTCTAAACCATATTAATTTTGTAATTAGTGCTTTAAATTCAATACCTTGTCCTCTTTTCTGAGACCTGTATTTAACTATCAAAAAAATAAAAATTAATAAAATATATTTTAATATTTAAACACCTTAGCTGTTAGCAATATCCATTGTTTTAACAGAACAACTTTTCTCTAAACACAAAGAAAACCTAATCTTTAAACTGAAAAGGTGCAATGCTCCTTTAATGCTGTCTCTCTTTACTAAGCTTCACACATATGCAGCCATTACTTACTTAATGTCATAACAATATTTCTGTTTTTTCATGAACCCATAACAAAATGTCCATTTTATAAATAAAGAGAACAGAAAATGTCCTTTGTGTGAGAACAGCCTCACAAAGTGCAAAGTATAAGTTCAAAGTGAATTCAGCAGGCCTTCAGTTGTTGCTAAGCAACACCACATACACAAAATCTGCTAGCATTAGCTCCAATTAGCCTTCATGAACAAGTCCCGTTTTTGTACACAATACAATTATAAAACGAACTTCGTGACTCATTAGTTGAGATTCGATTTAATAACCTTTCAACTCTCCAAAGAAACTAATATATATGCATAAAACACATTTTTTACTGACCTGTGGTATGAGAAAGACGAGACACACACGTTGAGCCTTTTTTCACATTCAACCAGAAGATTTATTCTTCTTCTTGTGCAGGGTTGCCAGATCTCCAGACCGAAAGAAGCGATCAGCTCCTTCAAAACAAGCACAAACAAGCGACTCGCTCTTTCAAAAAAAGCCCAAAAAAGCAACCCATCCCATTGTGTAAAAAAAGGCAGTTTTAAACAGTACAAACATATTTATTATGGCATTACATATAACCAGCAAAATTACACATTAAAGAACGTATTCAGTCTAAAAAATAAAAATACATTTTGCATTTTTCTCCCATCTGTGGTCGTGGTCGGATCCAGTCTTGAAGAACACGCTCTTTCTCCCAATCTTTATTATATATTTTTTTCATATTTACCTCATATTAGCGTTGTCTTGTCTAGACATTTCACTAAATTCTTTAGTTTGTAGCAGGTCGCTTTTGTAAATGAGCCCTCGAGGCTCAATGAGACTTACCTGACTAAATAAAGGTTTGAATGAATGAATAGACAAAGAATAAATAACAATGTTGCATTCGCGTGTAGTCGGATGTCCCGTGAAGAAACACGGTTTTTAATTTTAAACTCACTTTGAAAGTAATTTTCATTAATTTATCATTTTGTTTGCTAAAAACTAACATAGTTGAATGATACAAGATATATATGTTGTGTCACTATATGCTGCTCATGCTGACTCATCATTAATTGCTCGCGCTTATATAGTTTTACCGGCTCTGACTGTCGCTTGCGCCAACTGCACCTGAACGTAACATCCGCCTTGACGTAACATACGTGGAAGGGGGGCGTGACAAACTACCTACCACTCGCATTACTGCTCGACTGAAAAACAAGCACAAATAAGCGACTCAATGTCCGCGAGAAGCCCAAAAAACCGCCACAAGCGGCTGATCAAATTTGAAAGCGACTCCAGGGGAAAACAAGCCCAATGCCGCTTGAAATAAGCGGACTTGGCAACTATGTTCTTGTGTGCTCAATCTTTCTATGCCACCAATGCAACAGCGCCTCTAGCGGTTTTGTGTGAAATTGCATAGAACTAACTAAAATGACACTAAAGAACTTAATACAATGAGAAATTAAAGATACAAAAATAAAAATTATGTTGGGGTGTCTATTTTCTTAATTATTGCTTTAATTTGCTATTGCCTTGTTTTTCACCTCTCAACACTCTCCCTCACTTAAAAAAATGTCTCCTGACATTAACAATTTCTTGTGTGAGTCTCACTGTATGGGAGTGTACTGCTGATACAGATGTGGATATGGAACATAGGGAAATGGCAGTAGACCAGGTGTCATTGTGAAGGGTTGGTTGAATAGCAACGGGCTAACACCTGCACTCCAACAGCTGTATGATGGCTGACCAAGTGTCTCATATGTTAGTCTTTCTGTTGGTCTCCCTCTTCTCTCTGATCTCCGTACATTGTTTTCCCCTCTGGTTTCATCCATCTCCAACTGATCCTGATCTCTTTCACACATTTCAGATCTTTCGTCAGTTTCAGCAGTATTTCTTTCACTGACAGTGGCTTCCCTTGTAGAAGGACAGAACTCTTCAGCTGTTGCACGCAGATTATTTTGGTTTTCTTGGTTCTGTCTTGTCACCACCTGTTCTTGTTCATTTTGGGTTTGGTTAGGCCGTAGTTGTTGTGGGTTTACAAATCCATAACACGGGATTCTGCTCCGGAGGTTATGGTGGTAAGTAAACTCTTCTTCTTCGGAGTCATGCATTTCAGGTTCATTCTCACGTCTTTCAGTTTGTCGCTTTCTTTTCTGTTTTGTTTGTTCTCTCACAGGAAGTTCGTCCTCCAGAGGTAGATCGTTGACAGGCAGCAGCAGATTTCTGTGAAGTACACGCATGGTTTTGTTACCCCTCTCTGGCTGTACTTTGTAAACGGGTCCATCTCCCACTCTTTCAATCACACGGTACACCACCTGCTCCCAGTATGAGCGGAGTTTACCTGGACCTCCCCTTTCTGAGAGGTTTTTAACCAGGACTCTATCACCTGCCTGAAGAGCGACACCTCTGACACGTCTGTCATATTGCTTTTTGCCTTTAGCTGAAGACTTTTGACTGTTGTTGGCAGCTATTTGGTACGCCACACGCATCCTTTCAGCCCACTTTTTAACAAAGGTTTGATGGTTGTAGTTTTCAGTTTCTCTCCTGGTGCCAAAGAGCAAATCGACTGGTAGACGTGGAGCCCTGCCATACAATAGGAAGAAAGGTGAGTATCCTGTTGCTTCGTGCCTCGTGCAATTATATGCATGCACTATTTGTGGCAGATGATCTTTCCAGTCACTCTTTTTCTCCTCTTGTAGGGTACGCAACATCTGGAGAAGCGTGCGGTTCAGTCGCTCCACTGGATTGCACTGCGGATGGTAGGGAGTGGTGCGTGAGTGAGAAATCCCTGAGAGTTGTTGTAATCTTTGGAATAAGCCATTCTCGAACTCACGTCCCTGATCATGATGTAGTTTCTCTGGGTACCCAAAGCGAGGAATAAAATCTTGGAATATCTTTTCAGCTGCCATCTTTCCGGATTTGTTTCTCGTTGGGTACGCTTGTGCGAAGCGGGTGAAATGGTCAGCGACAACCAGGATATATTCGTATCCCCCTTTGCTTGGCTCCAAATGCAAATAATCAATAGAGACCAACTCAAATGGCGCACTAGTTGTGATGGATCCCATTGGAGCTCTCTGTGGGACATTGGGATGTTTTTGTTTAATACATTGACATTTCTTTGTCACATAATCCTCAATGTCTTGTTGCATGTTCGGCCAGTAAAAGCGTTCTCGAGCCAGATGTATCACCTTGTCAGGACCGACATGGCCCATGTCGTCATGCAAGCTCTTCAACACTAGTGGTTTGAGTTTTTCTGGGAGAACTAGCTGTTTGTTTAGTTCTGTTTTCCGGAAAAGTAGTCCGTTTTCCATGACTAGCTTGTTCCACTCGTACAACAGTCTCCTTGTTTCGGTACACATAGTTCTTTTATCTTTTTCATTTGGACTCCAGTTTCTTTGTTTCAATGACCCAATCTCTTTAATAGCTGTATCTTCTTGTTGTGCTGCTCTGATGTTTTCAGGCATAATGGTCATGGCACCATCAGGTAAGTTAGCCTCATCATTTTCATCAGCAAGTTGTAATGCAGCAATCCAGGGAACATCATTGCTTTGTGTTGCTTTGTTGCCTTGCCACACTGCAGACACTACTTCAGGTGACACTGTCTCGGTGTGATCTTTCATATATTGTTCAAGGCCTATTGGGTATCTGGACAACATATCTGCATCAGCGTTCCTCTTTCCCGGTCTATACTTGATATCAAAGTGGAAGTCAGCCAATTCCCCAACCCACCTATGACCTACAGCATTTAACCTGGCAGAACTCAAAACATAAGTCAGGGGATTGTTATCTGTATAGACCGTGAAAGTTGGTGCGTAATACAGATAGTCTCGAAACTTATCACAAATTGCCCACTTGAGTGCGAGGAACTCAAGTTTACTAGAATGCAAGTGATAGTTTCGTTCAGCGGGTGTTAAGGTTCTAGATCCGTAGCCAGTAACACGTAGCTTGTTGTTTTGGGACTGATACAAAACCGCTCCAAGCTGTGCAACATGTTTCTTCTCAGTAAAGTTGTTTTGTTTGATGGACCTGGTGGAAGATGATGTGCCCACTTGAAGATGCGGCGGTGCAGTGGTGTGGGACTCTGCATTCTCTCTGATCACTGGTGGTCCCACCCCAGCGACCTCACCTCGTTTCCCGACTGGTTGTTCTTCATCAGACAGCCAACCGCTCTGTGTCCCTCTTTCCCGCACTTGAAACAGTGACTGCAGTTCTCGTTTCTTTGGGAGACACATTAATGAAAACATTCTCATACCTTCTCCCCACCAAAGACAGTCAGTAAAGTCAGAAGCTAAACGAAGATGTCAGCAATGTGTCTCCCAAAGAAACAAGAACTGCAGTCACTGTTTCAAGTGCGGGAAAGAGGGACACAGAGCGGTTGGCTGTCTGATGAAGAACAACCAGTCGGGAAACGAGGTGAGGTCGCTGGGGTGGGACCACCAGTGATCAGAGAGAATGCAGAGTCCCACACCACTGCAACGCCGCATCTTCAAGTGGGCACACCATCTTCCACCAGGCCCATCAAACAAAACAACTTTACTGAGAAGAAACATGTTGCACAGCTGATTGGTGGTAGATGCACGGTGACATGCCAACTAAATGGTGTCAAATTGCAGATGCTACTGGACAGTGGGGCACAAGTGAGCATAGTGGAGAAGTCATGGGTGCAGAAAGCTCTACCAAATGTAACGATCCAACCACTTGAGAGTCTACTACCAGAACACCCTCTCAAAGTCACAGCAGCTAATGGAACAGAGGTGCCATTTGATGGGTGGATAGAAGTCCTGCTCGAGATCAAAAGCATCAAATATGGTTCAGTTGCCCTCTATGTTCCGTTGCTTGTAAGTCAAGAGAGTGTGAGCAGCCCTTTGCTAGGCTTTAATGTGATACAAGAAATCATAATGGGAAACACTGACCAGACGAACAACATCAACTTAGTGAACTTACTGTCAGAGGCTTTGAGAATTCAAAAGAGTAGTGTTGAAACTCTAGTCTCTGTGGTTTGCACTATGCCATCTCAAAAAGAATCAAAGAGTTCTACAGTGAGAGTTGGAAAGAAGGGTCTTAATGTTCAAAGTGGCCAAATCTGTGAAGTGAAATGTCGCATCAGAACTTTTCCAGGAGGAGGAGTAATGTTGTTTGAACCAGACATACAGAGCATCATATCGGACGGGTTGGAGTTATTCCCTGCTCTGGTTGACGTACCTGTTGGAGTTTCAAAAATGGTGAGAATTCCAGTCCAGAATTCAACCAATCACGACATTTTCTTACATCCAAGAACAGCTTTAGGATTCATCGAGGAAATTGATGGAACCAAACCTGTAAATATCTCTCAATCATCTCGCAAACGAGTCAGTGGACAGGATGACCCACTCTTGTGCACCACCCAGGTGAACTCACTAAATGATGGAGACTATTCCAAAAAGAGAAACCATACACCTGTTGAGTCACAAGAGAAATGGCATCCAAATGTCAATTTGGATCATCTCTCTGAGCATGAACAGGATATGGTACGCCAAATGTTGTATGAAGAGTCGGATGTATTTGCATCTGAAGAAGGAGACATTGGATGCATTCCTGGTTTACAGCTCCAGATTACCACAACAGATACCACCCTTGTCCAGAAAAATTATAATTCCATCCCTCGGCCATTGTATAAAGAGGTCAAGGATTTTTTTTCCACCCGTAAAACCACTCCAGACCACCATCCACTACCACGCATTCAGGATCTATTGGACAGTCTTGGAGGAAATTCAGGGTTCTCCATTTTGGATCAAGGAAGTGCATATCATCAAGGGTTTTTGAGCGAGGAGTCAAGGCATCTGACAGCATTTAGCACACCTTGGGGTCTCTACGAATGGGTAAGGATTCCATTCGGACTGACCAATGCGCCAGCTGCATTCCAGAGATGTATGGAAGGTGTATTAGAAGGCATCAGGGATGAGTGCTGCGTACCTTATTTAGATGATATCCTCTGTTACTCACAAACATTTGAGGAACATGTGGATCATCTGAGGCAAGTTTTCTGCAGAATGAGACAACATGGCATTAAACTTCGACCAGCCAAATGCGAGTTTTTCAAGAGACAAATTCGTTATCTGGGACGAATGATTTCAGGAGAAGGCATCCAGATTGACCCAAAAGATTTGGAAGCTGTAATAGCTCTGAAGGAGAAGAAACCTCACACAGTTGGAGAAGTTCGGACATTGCTAGGTTTCCTTAGTTATTACCGATCCTTCATCCAAGATTTCTCACGACTGGCAAGACCTCTGTTTGAACTCTTTCAAAGCTCAGCCGACACAAGTAAGACTAACAAGCCCCAGACTTCTAAGGGTCGAGGTTGTAAAATTAAAGAAAACACAGGTCAGTTTCCCTCTCGCACACCTGTAACACAGACAACTGAAAATCAGACTGTGCTATCCAAACTTGTGGAGATGCTGATCAATCCACCCATCTTAGCCTATCCCGACTTTGATCGTCCATTTGTTTTGCATACAGATGCATCAAATGATGGGCTTGGAGCGGTTTTGTATCAGTCCCAAAACAACAAGCTACGTGTTATTGGCTACGGATCTAGGACCTTAACACCCGCTGAACGAAACTATCACTTGCATTCTAGTAAACTTGAGTTCCTCGCACTCAAGTGGGCCATTTGTGATAAGTTTCGAGACTATCTGTATTACGCACCAACTTTCACGGTCTATACAGATAACAATCCCCTGACTTATGTTTTGAGTTCTGCCAGGTTAAATGCTGTAGGTCATAGGTGGGTTGGGGAATTGGCTGACTTCCACTTTGATATCAAGTATAGACCGGGAAAGAGGAACGCTGATGCAGATATGTTGTCCAGATACCCAATAGGCCTTGAACAATATATGAAAGATCACACCGAGACAGTGTCACCTGAAGTAGTGTCTGCAGTGTGGCAAGGCAACAAAGCAACACAAAGCAATGATGTTCCCTGGATTGCTGCATTACAACTTGCTGATGAAAATGATGAGGCTAACTTACCTGATGGTGCCATGACCATTATGCCTGAAAACATCAGAGCAGCACAACAAGAAGATACAGCTATTAAAGAGATTGGGTCATTGAAACAAAGAAACTGGAGTCCAAATGAAAAAGATAAAAGAACTATGTGTACCGAAACAAGGAGACTGTTGTATGAGTGGAACAAGCTAGTCATGGAAAACGGACTACTTTTCCGGAAAACAGAACTAAACAAACAGCTAGTTCTCCCAGAAAATTTCAAACCACTAGTGTTGAAGAGCTTGCATGATGACATGGGTCATGTCGGTCCTGACAAGGTGATACATCTTGCTCGATAACGCTTTTACTGGCAGAACATGCAACAAGACATTGAGGATTATGTGACAAAGAAATGTTAATGTATTAACACTGGTAAACCCAGGAAATTCAGATTACCAAGAACTACTGTGAGTTTGTAAATGACAATTTTAAAGTATTCACCTTCCATTAGGTGTCTGGGTCCCTTGGGCTGGAGATCTTTGTTTGTGGGTTTGAATAGTAAACATCCCCTATCCCCTCCAGTAGGACAAAACAAAAGATCACTCCCCCACACTGAGAATCTTCATTAACATACTCCCCCCATAAATAACCCCCACATTCCAACAGCATTGCTTCTTCAGTTGAGAGAGATGCTTTCTTACACCAGAGAGAGACTTATTGAAAGATATAGCTTTGTACTTTCAAAAATTTGCTGAAAGGAGCATATATATATATATATATATATATATATATATATATATATATATATATATATATATATATATATATATATATATATTAGTGCATTAACAGAATAACCGAGTTTTCGACAGGTCGAGTGCTTTGACTTCTATCGAGGCTTTTTTGTCCAACTCGGGTACCCGTAGTGACGTCATCACGTGATAAAAACAGAGCGCGCGGTAGCTTTTAGCTTTTAGTAGACGCTACAAAATGGATTCCTTTGTGCGCACGGATCTATGAAGCTGGTCCAGTCTTGTCAAAAAGGTAAAACAGTTTATAATTTTATAAATTGCGCCACTCATTGAAACATCCTGTTGACGTTCTTTGCTTCAACACCGTAGTAGATTGTTGTGACAGCAGAGGGCAGTGTTTTATTGCAGGTCCCATATATAACACGGTTGAAACGGCTTCATCTCTCTCGTTTCACAAACAAAAAAACAAATATTCATCTCTCTAGAGCTATTAAAAATCTATAAACACAATCTCTAAAAGTAAACCTAAATTGCACAGCTGCAGGCGGTGGTACGGTGTGGCTGTGGCCCAATTTGTTTTTTAAGTTTCGGTTTTCATCGCCTTATACTTTCACTTTTAATATTATTAATATAACTAATAGTTTTGTTTTTCCTGTGACTTATGTGCAGTATGATAAATGATAGGAGCATAATAAATGCTCCCAATGCTTTGTTGGTCTTTTTTTTCTTTTTGTAAAGACGTTTTTAGGCATTTATATTTATTTATTTATTTTGCATCGTAAGACACTGTGACGTCATCGGCTACTCGAGCGTCGTTCGAGTTTTTTTATGTTAATGTCGAGGTTAAAAATTATGTACTCGTTCAACCCCTAATATATATATATATATATATATATATATATATATATATATATATATATATATATATATATATATATATGTATATATATATTATATATATGTATATATATGTATATATATGTATATATATGTATATA
>JBBPBX010063963.1:0-20386 GCA_038048925.1 Garcialebias charrua | reverse complement strand
ACACACACACACACACACAGGTAGTCCTCGACTTACGACGGTCTCGACTTACGGCGATTCAGGGTTATGTCACGCATCTCATAAAAATAAAAAAATAAAATTTTGAAAAATCTTATTTAATGTGTTTAAATGTTCTTGATTTTATGTGTATAACACTTTGTTGCAGCTGTAGTTGTTTTAAATGGCTTTATAAATGAAGTATTATTATTATTTAGAAACCGATTTACGCAGTTTCCGGCAGTGTCCGCCAGTTTTCGGTTAGCTTCGATTAGCTCCGGCCTTGACAGCCAGCTTTGGACGGACCGTGTGTCCGATCAGAGGTTGCCTCGCTCGGATACATGAGCTGGAAACGCTTGGTGAATTCTGGGCGTTTCAGGCCGAGGAATGGCCTCGCGGCATCGGATGTTGCTGGGACACCGAGCCAACATGCTAAAACGCGGACGAACGGCTTCACCAGCTCCCAGTAAGTTATTAACTCTTTTTTCCCTTCATTATGGCTCCAAATGTATGGAGCTAACATGTAATAGGCCTCACTGTAAACTAGGCTTGTTATAGATTAACCGATTCGACCGGATATCCGGTTTGACAAGCTAGCGATGTGGTTGCATTGGTAGCAGCCACGTAAACCGACAGCAACCAGCCACAAATCCAGAGATGAACCGGTTAAAAAGACACGGACCGGTTACGGACCGGTTATCGCGAGACTTGCTGGGTTTACAATGCGTTTCTAAAACAACGCGAGAGCGAAGCTATTCTCACGCATGCGCCATAGCTCACCAAGAGCACGAGCGAGCATGGATGTAAATAGTAGCCGCGCGCGCTAGCGAGTCACCGCGAAAGATTTTCAACACATCAGCCAGACAAAAATCTAAAGTGTGGAACGTTTTCGGGTTTTACTAGAAGGACGGAAAACTCGACAAAAGCCACGCTATTTGTAAGCTATGCAGCGCACCTCCGAAGTACACTGGTAGCACAACAAACCTCGACCAACAACTTTTCAAGCCTCACAACAACGAGCAGGATCATGCAGCTGCCACACACAAAGCGATGGGTAACGTTATCACTAAATTTTACGGGCAACTCAGTGATAGTTCATCACGAGCTGGAGCTACACAGGCCTTGAAGATCTCTTCCACACTGCAGTAGCTCTGGACCCCCGTTTTAAGTCCCTGCCCTTCCTCAGTAGCAGTGATAACTCCTGTCAATGAGCCCACAGAATGGGTGAACAGTCTTGTTGTTACACAGAAGAATAAACACGTTGTTGGACCCGAACTGCGTTGTCTCAGCCTTCACCTATAATATAAGCTGCATGACTATGACCCACAGCCATACAAGATTAATAAGAAGCATAAAGCTACAACAGTAGCCATGATGCAGAGAGGACATTCACAGCTAAAGCAACATCCCTGCATCACAAGGTAAATCCCCAGCACTGTCAAAATACATCTTACAGTCTGCTGTGTTTTGTTGCTGTCACTAGATTTATTCTGCCTACTGTTTTTTGATTGTTTACACTGCATTTAACCATACTGTACAGTGTACACTAAATGTAATGTCATGTTTTATTTCTAGGTAACGGGGGATTCAGTTCAGAGAGGTCCAGTGCAGACTGAACCTGCAAATGGAGATTTGGACGGCTGCAATGATGCACCCCAGACCCAAGATGAGCATACAGGTTTGTGTTTTATAACTTGTGATCAAGAATGAGCTGACTTTGTCTTAAACTTGTGCTGCAGTCATTGTATCAGCATAAAACACATTCACTATAATGAGAGAATCTGCATGCATGCACAGAAAGAGTTAAATAATCATCATGATGATAATGATATATCTTTTACACATGTACACGAGTCCCTACATAAATAAATTCTGAACATCAGATGAAGATTTTTACATAAAATGGTAAAGTCAGTAAAAAAAAAAAACTTCATGGCTAACAGTCAGTAATATATGGTGCTTGTTTTCTATTTCAGATGATGAACCACCTTGTAAAAAAAGAAAATGTCAGCGCTGGACGAGCTGTTGGGAGAAGACTTTGAAGTGAGGATGGCAACTAGATCTGTGAGGGACCAGGCCAGTGAAGAAGTCAAGAGGTACAGAGAGCGTGAGGTACAGAGAGCATGTTTTTATATTAATCCGTGCCCACCTGCTCACACAAACTCATGTTCGTGCTGCTGTTGTTAGGCGTACTGTTCTTGCATTATGTTTTGTATTATTAAGTTCAAGTTCAAGTGTTTATTTGTCATATGCAGGTTAACACAGGGTTAACTTAGTACAATGAAATGCTCAGGATGAGAAAAAACGATTTTGACTGGCTAAAAAACACACAACAAGCAAACAGGAAATACTAAAGCATGCAATGAGGGTACAAAATAAACTACCAAAAAGTGAAACAGTAATTATAATATTTACAAAGTTTCTGAAGAGAAAAATAGTAAACAACGTGGTAGAATTTTAACGGTGAAGCAGGATGAATTTGTGTGAATAACTATTTCAAGGTAGTAATGAAATATAAGCTAAAATGCACATGATCTATATTGCACATAACTACCAAACTACAGGTTGTGTTATTGCACAACAGGTTATTGCACAGGACTCAGGAGCTTTGTGCTTATAGCTTATTCCTGGGTTTTTTTTCCTAGTGATTTTTATTTTATTACATGCTGCTGTAACCATTTGTGCCTTTTATATTTTTTCTGTATTTTCTGTAGGAAATTTTCTTTTAGCTGGTCTTTAGGTCCATGTTTAAAAATAAACACATTTAACATGTGATTATTTTGTTTGGCTTTTTACTTTATTTTTACCAGTGCTTTACAGCACCCTTTTAGATATGATATATGTGGACTTTTACAAATTTAAAAATGCTCTAAGAATGTCACATTGATAGAAATGGTCCTTTTTCTTTCATAATGAAATATTTGTCTACCGGTACATCAACAAATATTAAAACGTAGAATTTTTTGAAGTTTAATCGAATCGAACCGAATCGCTTTTATACTGCACCGAATCGAACCGAATCGCTTTTATACTGCATCGAATCGAATCGAATCGTTCCGTTTTTACAATAAATCGTTTTTGAATCGAATCGTAACCCTTGTATCTAGATGTGAATCGAATCGTCTGTCACACAGAGATGTACAACCCTACTGTAAACAGTTTGGACCGCGTGAAGCAACAGGAAGCTGCAGAGCTCGGACGCGCAACAAGCTAACATGCTAAGAGATGGAGACAGGCTTCACCAGCTCACAGTAAGAAAATAACTATTTTTTCCCTTCATTATGGCTCCAAATGTACTGTGTTAGGATAGGCGAAGTGCTTGGTAACTGTACAGTACCGTACACGTACGTGTATAAGCAGGGCCGGATTTAGGAGGATGGGGGCCCCTGGGCTTGAGTCATCTTGGGGGGCCCATATATATATACCGGAGTGTGTGTGTGTGTGTGTGTGTGTGTGTGCGTGCGTGCGTGCGTGTATATATATATATATGTTTGTTTGTTTTGCTTTGGTTCAGATGATGAGCAGAAAATGACTGAATAGTAAGTTTTCACAACTTACAACTTTAATATGCCAGTTGTCACAAACTACAAACAACCCTGAACTGGTTAAATACAAAACCACATGTTAGGGTTTGAAACTAGAATATGATGCTTCCATCACAAAATAAAATCACTGAATAGCTATTGTTGCCTGGACTTCAACACAAACTTCCCTGCAACACGCTTGCAGCAACTTCATTTTTTCTCTTCCCTTGTTTCTTCACCTGGTTTGGGGGGCCCCAGCTCCATTTCTTCTACAGCCGCCCCTGCTTTCTCCTACACCAGCTCCTTTGCCTCCGTTCCTGCACTTTTTATTTCTCCATTCACCTCCACCTCCACTTTCTCTTCCTTATCACCAGCGGTGGGTGGGGGACCGGCTGCGCGCACCCCCGCCGGCAGCGGGAGGGGACCGGCCGCACACACCCCCTCCCTCCCCCGCCGGCAGCGGGAGGGGACCGGCCGCGCTGAAGCGAATAAAAGATAAAATCATCCAGTTTTACATAAAACCTAACAAGAACAGTTTTCTCCTTTGTGAGACAACGTGTTTGAGACTATCCGTGCACAAAAAAAAACTTAGGGGGCGGGTCCGGAGGCTCTGGGGGGCCCTAAAATTCCGGGGCCCCGGGCTCAAGCCCCTGTAAGCCCCTGCATAAATCCGGCCCTGTGTATAAGTGGCGGCCAGTGTGTATGTGTTTTCCAACTTACGGCGTTTTCGACATACGAAGAACGGGCGTAGGAACGGAACTCGTTCGTAAGTAGGGGACTACCTGTATATGTGTGTTTTAAACCCTTCCTAAACTCTTGCAATATTCTAAACAATGTTTCTAAACTCTAAATGCTCTAAAGAGCACATGTTATGATTTTAGCTCCCTGCCTCCGCTGCTCTCAGCCACCTGCAAGCGCTCTGGTCAGCTGCAGCAGGAAGTTTATCCTGCAGTATGGACTGCACAAAGCTGCAGCAGGTGCTAAATAATTTTAAATAATTTATTTTAAATAAAAATGTCATGCCGATCGTGCGGCTCATCCATCAATCAGCCAATTGTGTGTCATGTTCAATCTTATTTAGAAAAACAGTGATAGAGCGAGTCCACAATAAACGACCTGCGAAGTAGCGAGGGACTGCTGTAATGGATCTGCTGGAACAGTCATGCAGTGAAAAAATTATTGTGTACAGGTTTATTATCGCCCACCGCCATAAAAGGTCAGTACCGGTAATCTGTTTGTCTGTTGGCTTCAACACAACTTATATCAACCTGGATCAGCATCAACATGAGTATGACCAGTAATCTTTGCAGAAACTGAGCTAAAGTTTGGTCTGGTAGTAGATGAGAGTTGTCACCAACACGTACTCTGAACACCAACACTTGGATATTTCAAGTAGCGGCAATATGCAAGACTTATTTTAATGATTACGTTTAAAAAATGATCAAAACTAAATTGTTAACAAAATACTAAAACTTTTAGTTAAGTGTTTAATGTTCTAGATATTTGTAGATTGTGAAAAGTTATTCTTTTTGCTCTGTTACTTATAGAAGATTACTGTTTGAATTGATTGTTTGAACTTGTTTTGTTTTTGAAAAAAGGAGCAGATAAAATAAGATTTATTCTTCTTTCTGCCACCTTTCATTTTATGTATTTTTTCATATAATATGTGATATGTTTTTTTTTCTTTATCTTTTGGTTTTTAATGTAAAATGAATTAAAAAAATATATTAAAAAATATATTTTTTTAATTAAAGTTGTTCAAAGATGGCAGTAGTCCACTTTAGATGGGTTTGGTCCAGCTGTCTACAGAAGGAAGGATATTTATGTCCCTTCTTCAGAACTCATGTGAGTAAAATATCTTTAATGTTGCCGTCCTGACAGAATCACAATCAATCTGTATATACCAGCTTCTTGTTTCAATAAGAAAGTTTGAAAACGTATCTAAGATGATATTTCTGACATTTTCAAGTCAAGTTAAACATTTGAGCTTTAACAAATCATATTAAAATTTAAAAAAAAGAGTGACTTTTGCTTTTAAAAAACAGTCCTTCTAAAGTCACAAAGTTTAACATCTTCTGCGTGAGCATTTACTTCAACAAACTGTCCTCCACGGTGGAGAAAAGTTGTTCACATGCCTCCACCTTCACTGCGTCTCCTGAATCACCTGTCCAGCTCAGCCCACTCTCCGCCGAGCCGAGCGGCAGCAACTTCAGCGCTCTCCTCCTGAGAGTCGCTCGCAGCGCAGCAGAAAGTCAGAACAATGTTGGGGGATGATTAATGAGGCAGCGAGACTTCGCTCCGCTTTACTTTAATGAATAATTGTGTCCTTCTGTGGGAGTTTATGCTCGCTTTGGAAGCAATAATTATTTCAAATCAACAGAAAGCAGCAGGACGCTCTCACTCCTCGGGCGATAAAGACGTTCCTTTGATTCATGATGTGCAAAAACTTAAAAAAAAACTTCAGGAGGAAGCGTGCAGTCGAAGGAGAACCGTGAGCCAGCAGCGGTTTTCTCTTCTCAAAGCAGCCACATCAGGTAAACTAAGGAATTATTGTGAATGAACGACTTGAAAGCTTAAAAATTTATACCGTATTTTCCGGAATATAGGTCGCGGCTTTTTTTTTATCATTTTTGCATGCCCTGCGACCTATAGTCAGGTGCGACCCATTTATGGCTTTTTATAAAATAAGCTGATTTGTAATCATTTATTAACAAAAATTAAACTGAGACACACTCTTACAATAATGTCAGCTAACAAATATATATTTTTAGGTGTTTATCCTGCTAAAATTATTCATTTATTAAAGAAAAGTTCAGCTCAGACACATATTTGCTATAATTTTTATCAAACAAATAATTGTTTTTAAGTGTTAATCTTCTTAAAAGCCTTGCTGTGCGCTCCTGTGGCAGACATTTGCAGCAGAGCTAAACACGGTCCACATTTTGACGTAGGTGCGACCTATATTCAGGTGCGACCTATATATAGGATTTCCCTATTTTTTGGCAATAATTGGCCAATGCGACCTATATTCCGGTGCGACCTATATTTCGGAAAATACGGTACTTAAGATGACAAAGATTAAAAAAATGACCTTAAATCAAAATAAATGACAGAAACAAACATGATATTTTGGATTTATTGCATCAAGGCTTCAGACACGTACTCCAGCTTGACAAAGTTACCTGATATCCTGCAACCGTAGACCTCAAAGCGCATGCAGATGCCTTGCTCCCAGGTCATGGGACGGATCCGGATGTAGCGGGTCAACGTTGGTTTGGGGAGGAAGGCACGAGCTTCATCTGTCGGGTTGTGGTTCCCCTCGAAGATCTGAAAATAAGACATGTTGTTTTATTATTTATTCACATTTAGTTTCCTACTTGTTAGGAAAATAATTTTTGTTTATTAACGTTGTTTACTCGAAAGAACCACAAATCATGGCAGGTGAGTTGATGAGTCGGCCTCCAGGTTGAGATAAAAGTGAGGAGGAAGAGACAGTAGAGTGGCATGTTGTCATGTCAGGAGGGAAATATGTTCTCAGAACAATATAAAAACACAATAAAAACATTTATACCCCTTGACCGAAACTTCTCTAATTCTACTAATAAACCTGGAAGAACCCTGAGCTACAGTGTGACTAATCTTCATCATTGCTACTTGGGCCCATCGCGATAAACAATAAATCAATTAATCGATTGATAAATGAAAATTATCAACCTCATTTTCATTCATCAGCTTTATCGTTTTTTCGTGTCTCTCTTTCTACTAAAGACACTGGATGACAAAAGGCTCAACTTCGGTGTCTTCACTGACACCTCCCTTTCTCTTTTCTCTTTAAAATCTGTTTAAATCGTCCAAAATCACGTTTTTGAATCGTTAAAAGCAGCTAAACTGAGAAGCTAAGCTACGAGCTAAGCTAACAGGCCAAGCTCGGGAATAAACCTTCGTCTGGTCAAAGCTCCAAAAATCATGGTTGAAACCCGTGCCTTTGTGTAAAAAGTAGTTTTTCTCTGCAAAAACAAGCTGAGGACTTGTTTACTGATTTTTTTATTATAAGCTTTGTGTGACAAATGCTAAAGAGCTCAAACCGAGCGTCCACCATTTTGAGAACCGGAAAAAAGGAATGAGAGACAGCACATATCACGTCTCCCTCCCATTTTTCTTAGACACGCTGCTCGCTCCCTCACTATCCATCTTACACTGCCATCCAGTGGTCAAAAAAGTTACTACACACAAAAATTAACCAACATTTCTTACAATAATTACTACCGGTAATCATTGTCAAATTTCAAACAATATTATTGGTTATCGCAATAATTTCTGAGACAATTAATCGCCCAGCAAAATGTGTTATCGTGACAGGCCTACTTTCAAACATCCTCTGATTGTCAGAATTTGTGCATTTTGTTGATTTGTTTAGTTTTTTATGTTTTCTGTTCTGCTCAGCCTGCCTCGCCCAACATCACCGGTTCCTGGTTTCATCAGCCGCAGCTGCAGCGACTCTTCCCATCAGTCTCAGACCATTCAATCCTCTCCTTTCTCACTACTCACCAACCACTGAGCATTTCTCATTTCTCATGCCAGCAAGTCCTCTTTTGATTCCTTGTGCTTCCAGTGATTACTTTGTATTATCTTGAGTTTTGTAAGTAAATTATGAAAATTTCACCTTTTTTTTTTTTGTCGTATAGTACTGTAGCCTACACATGAATTTACTTTTCAGTTCCTGGAGTCCAAAGCCACTTCAAAGCCACATTAAACAACTAAAACACTGTTATTTAGTCTGAATAAGTCAGGATTGTGGTAAAATAGCAAACTAACCACATAAAGGAAAAGGAAAGAGACAAAAACCAACAGAAATAAAGCACTGAACAGGATGAGGTAACAAACCAAGAGGTAAAGGGAGAAGACTACAAGAAACCAATTAATCTAAAACAAAAAGTTCTAACTTAAACACAAATCCTAAAAACCGTAACATTATTTTAGGTGTTTGTTCAGCTGAATTTCCCGTTTACCATATTTTTCGGACTACAAGGCGCATTATGCAAAACAAAAACATTTTGACAGATTTTTGAGCGCCGTGCACCACATAAAATTGGTTTGAGGTCAGTAAGCACAACCAGAACTAATACATAAGGTGCACTGGACTATAAGGCTCGCTGTCGATTTCTGAGAAAATTAAAAGATTAGGCTCCTTATACTGTAGTCTGAAAAATATGGTACACTCAAAACAAATTTGTATAGGTTACAAACTTTTTCTGTGACAACAAGTGACAAAAACTGGTGTTCTAGTATACTATTGCCTAAATAATTCACATCTTAAATTATGTTTTTTGTTCTTAACTGCTCAACTTAAAGCTTAAAAGCTAAATTAGATGGACCAGTGGCTTCTGAAGCTGAGCTAATAAATAGATAAAAACACAAGTTATAACAGGATAGTAGTGGAATGGCTGCTGAGGGTGTTTGTGCTCATCACATCTTTGTTAAAATGGCACAGTAGTGATGTTTGAACAGTTATATGAGTTGTACGCCTCTATTGTTATTTTGTGGGTCAGAAGCTGAAAATGTTTTGAAAGCATTAATACTGTAGGTCAAACTTTAAATTTCCTGCTTTGGCTAAGGTGACCATTTTATTTTAGATGTCAGGTAAGAACTCAAATGTCCTTGAATGTCCAAGTTGTCTCTTCAAAAAACATTATTTTATTATGATCTACAGCCTCAGCTGACGGTTCAGGCAGGGCTCAGGTCCACATTTAGCCTCAGAACACATTAAGTACTATAACTCTGTGATTAGTATGCAGAGCCCTTAATCAGGTTCATTACCTTCTGCTTGGAGCCCTCCTTCACCGTGACCCAGTCCTCTCCGTTAGAGCTCAGGTCCACTTTGTAGGAGCGCACGTAATAGCGCTTTTTAGTCTCTTTAGAAATGGCACCTTGCGTCCCGATGGCTGTGACGAATCTGAGAAACCCCAGGTCCACCTGCAAACACAAACCGTTACAAGAAGGTTCAGAATGGGTCCAAACCAAGTAAACTGTTTCACAGCACAATATCCAGAGGAAAGCACATACCGGTAATCAGTTACAGGATAAGTTTTTTCTCTTAAATATATTGAAGTGTAATTTTAAAGTTTAAACGGCTTCCTTGGTATCTATCCACTTACTGTATATTAATTTGGCACATTTAAAATGCAGAGATGACCTTTGTTGCACTTAAAGTGGATGAGAAACGGGCCCAGATCTCATAAATTACGTATGCTGTGATCATCCATAATTAGACAGTAAAAAGAATCAGACCAGAGCGCTGGAGAAGCAGGCGCTCTGATTTGTTAACGCAACCCCGTTCGGCCACATGAAAAGGCTTACAGAACCGTTTGACGGGCTAGTGTTTGTCTGAGCTGACACGTAATGTAATAATTATTCAGCTCAGAGCAGATTTTACCGAGTCGTCATTTGTGTTTATTTGCAACTGTCAACGTTTAAAGATTATATTAACCCAGTAGTTGGTCTTACGAGAATTAAACAACTACGGGCTCAAAAAATAACCAAACAAAAGGAGGAATTTTATTGTAACTGGGAGGAAGATGACTTAAATCACAACTCTGTTCAAAATTTACACATTTGGAAACAAAAGGTGCTTCATTTTTCTTACAATTACCACATTTTTTGCCGTATAAGTCGCACCTTTTTGCATACATTTGCAAGTCCTGCGACTAATATGCTTTCCCCCCATATTTATAACCCAAATTTTTGTTGCGATATAATGATTGAATTCATTCTGACATGAAAAACAAATATCCAAGTCTATTGCTGTATTTTACATATTTTACATTGCTATATTTTACAGAGTCAGAGATTTTTTGAATGATAAGGCATTACTTTTGTTGTATAACACATTCATTGTTCCACATTTAATTTATTGTGTTAGCGTTTGGGGAAAGGCGTGTAAATCAATTACAATGCCTATTTTTATTTTACAGAAAAGAGTTGTTAGACTTATTACAAGAAAGCAGTATAATCATCCATCAAATGTATTATTTTGTCAAACGAAACTGTTGAAGTTCTACGATTTAGCCGATTATAATATTTTGTTAGTTATGTATAGAGCACAGAATGATACTCTGCCTTCAAATATTCAGAGGTATTTTGTTAAAAGAATGAGTTGTTACTATTTAAAGGGGAAAGATATATTTGTAAAGCCACAAATTAGAACAAGTTTGAGGGGAAGATCAGCCATGGTTCAGGGAGTTGGGTTGTGGAACGATTTGGAGGATGATGTTAAAGTGGCTAAATCAACGGCAATATTTAAGAGACTGATTAAGTTTAAATTGTTAAAATCCTATATTTAAATTAGTTTAAGTTAGAAATTGTATGTTGTATTGGAGGTTAAAAGCTTTGTTCATTTCTTTTGGAAATTAAAGAAATTTGTTGTATGAATTGTTTGTTAGAAAGATAAGGGGCAGATAAAATAAGAATTTTATTCTTCATCTGCCGCCTTTCATTTTATACTTGTGGTTTTTTTCTTCTTTTATGTGTATATTGTTATGTATTTTATTATTATAAGAAGAAAGAATGAAAAAGGGAATCAAAATCAAAAAGTAAAAAATGCAAAATCAGTGCTTGTGTTTAAAAAAAAAGATCAAATCTAAATTGTTAACAAAATATTAAAATTTTCAGTTTAAAATGAATATTGTACTATAAATTTTAAGATCAGTGATGAAATACTCTTTTTGTTCCGATTACTCATTGACGAGTATTGTTTAAATTGATTGTTTGAATTGATTTTGTTTTTGTTTTGGAAAAAAGGGGCAGATACAGTATAATACGATTTCTTCTTCTTTCTGCCACCTTTCATTTTATGTTTTTTTCTTTTTCATATTACATGTAAAAAAAATTTTTTTACACAATGTAAAATGAAAAAAAAAATAATAATAATAATTGAACATTACCATTTGTAGCCACTAGAGAGCCCTCGAGCAATATGGCAAGCCAAGTGTCTCATTAATAGGGAAAAGTGGCTATTAATGAGACACTTGTCTTGCCATACCAAGCCACCGTCGTCTCACTCCAGAACTCCTGGAGCAAACGTCAAATCAGCTGCATTTCGCTGCGTCGCCCAGGAGAAATGCAACTGATTTGACCGTTAAAATGCATTTAGTAAGTAAAAGTTCAACTGAGACACACCTTTACTATAATGTCGAGCAAACAAGTAATTGTTTTTAGGTGGTTATTGTGGTAAATTTCGAAGAAATGTATAGCTAGTCCTCCCTCTGCGTGCTCCAGCAGCCGCAAACTGATTTTTGAAATGCAGTTGATTTGACCGTTAAAGTGCATTTATTAAGGAAAAGTTAAACTGAGACACAACTTTACTATAATTTTGAGCAAACAAATAATTGCTTTTAAGTGTTAATCTTGGTAAATTCTTGTTAAAGTCATCCCGTGCACGCTCGGTGGCCACCATTTGGCAGCCAATTTATGTTGTTATCCACTTTACTAGACATATTTGGACTTACGCAACGTGTACGGCGGCAAGTACGGTGTGTGATTAACGACATGAGCACGACCCCGACAACTAAAAGTTTCTAACGAAGAGAGAAAAACGGACTAAACTTGCTGTTTGAAGCTTTATTAGAATATCCATTTAAGATAACAAAATCATCCTCAGGAGATGTTTCAGACATTCCTGAAATAGAAAACAAACCCAATTGCAAGTGATTTGATTTTGCTTTTAGCCTCAGTCAAACTCAATTACTGTTTTTGTTCCAAACAATCGAGCGAGATCATGTTATTCTTTTACTTTTTAAAATAAATTCTTTATGTAACCCAGACAATCATTTTAGGTCTAAAAACTCCTAAGTTAAATATGTTGTAAATATAGCTACAATTGTATTTCATTTATTTATGTTGTAATATGCTTTAACACTGTTTAAAATACACAAGTGTAAGTTAAAAGCAAGAAAGCATAACATTTTGTTGCTTGTATTTTATTTCTGCTTTATTGTGAAAAGCCAAAAGGAAGTGTGAGCAGTCAGGGTTTTGAACTTGATGAAAGCCAAGCACACCAGAGTTGACAGGTGTGCTGCATTTTGGACTAATTAAATAAGTTTCCTGGTTGCTAACACAGTGATTGTCAGTGGAGACCTGTTTGATGGTTTTGGGACTACAAGGGACAATTTCAGCCTGAAGTTTGTCCTACAGTTCTGTGTTTTTGCACTTTGAGGCAGTTTAACATCAAACATTTAGCATTCACTAGCTCAGTGAATGCTGCACAGTAAACCTAGTGTAGCTTGTTCAGCTTGCTGGGGAGACTGTCTCTTCATCATTCCGGCCTGGAGGTGAAGATTGGTCAGAACTGGAGTGTTTATGGACTGCCAGAAGAGTTCCTCTGGATTACATTGCTCATTGAAGTTAAACCTGGACCTGCAGACAGCTGATTGCATCACCATCTTGGTTTGGATTTCTTCTTCGCCTGAACTGGGACCAGGGTCTGTAGTGAACTACTAAACCAGGTACTGTTTGGTTTATTTATTTGCTCAACGAGTGAAGCGGCCATTACGTTTTGGGCCTCACCGCTCCCAAGCGTCGCTCAGGCCTGCAACTTTAACGTTTTAGGGTTAGATAAGCCGGCAGGTGTCTGTGTGTGATTGGTGAGTGGGCCCCTCACTTAGTTGAAGCTTTACAGTGAGTAATCTGCCTACAGATACCGTTTTTGTGTTATATTGTATGAGTTGTTCAATGTTTAAAACATGTTCAGTAAATTGAGTTTATATTTTACTTATGGTTTGGTTATTTATAGTTAAACAGAGTGTGTGTGAGATGACCACAGTGTGTATTAAAAGTTCAGCAATTAAGAGTAGTTAACATTTAGGCTAATGCTAAATATAAGAATCTAGGAGGCCCTTACCTACAGACAGAGGGTAAAGGTGGGCTACACTAAATATTAACTAACTTAAATATATCTTATCAGCAATATATTCTTGATCTTTTTCTTAAATACAAATAATGATTTCTCTTTTTTAATATCATTATTCAAACTATTCCATAAACCAATTTCCTTCAATAAAGTAGACCTACCCCTTAAACTTGTTCTATACTTCGGCTTTACAAAAATATCCGTTCTCTTTCAATTATAACAACTATTCCTTTTAACAAAATACGCTTGTATGTTTGATGGTAAAATGTGATTCTGAGCCTTGTACACAAGTAATAGAATATAGTAGTCCACCAAATCATAAAACTTAAGTAATTTCAGTTGATAAAACAAAATACTTGAAGGATGACAATAATGTCTCTTTTTTGTAAAATAAAAATAGACTTGGTTACAGTTTTTCAAAATAAATGAAACCACTTGTCATTTTGCATGACAATGTTGCCAACAAAGCTCTGGCCTGATCAGTTCAAATTAAAGCACATGATGCAGGCGAGTCTCAATTACCAGCTTAACAAATGTTAGTATTTCTCGACTTGACTGAGTTGTAGCCTTTTTTGTGTTTGCCACAGTTGGTTAGTTGTGGCGGTCTCCCCTCTCTGTCCTCACTGAGGGACAGAGGAGGCCGAAAGCACTCTGCCCTGTCAAGGCCCTGAGTGCTTACATTGAAAAAACTGTCAGTTGGAAGAAAACAAACCAGTTGTTTGTGTGTTTTGCCAATCCAGCTGCTGGCAGAGCCCTTTCAAAGCAGCGCCTCTCACACTGGGTGACTGAGGCCATGAAAAGGGTGTACAGCAGCAAAGGTCAACAGGTGCCCTCTGGGGTACATGCCCATTCCACTCGAGGCCTAGCTGCCTCGTGGTCCCTTTTTAAGGGTGTGCCAGTTGCAGCCATTTGTGCTGCTGCAAACTGGAGTTCCACAAACACGTTTGCAAAACACTACAGGTTGGATGTCACTGACGTCACTCAGGCTGTACTCTCTAACACACAGTAGAGGTCAGCCAAAATGCCTAAAGGCAGAAGTTCTCACAAGCATGCATTTTTCCAGAGCATTTCAAGGGCGTGATGGAATTATGTTCCCATAGTGATATGTTGCACCGAGTGAACCTGACTAATAAGGCAACTGAAAGTTATGCACCATAACTCATGTTCCCTGAAGGAAGGGAACGAGGTGCAACATACGTTTGCCCTTTAAATGCCCAAGCTCGGTGAAGTGAACTCGGAGATCGTTTAGACGGGCGCAGTCGTCTTTATACCCAGAGGGCGGGGCCTCTGTGGTGACGCTAACGCCCACCTGCCGTAAAGATGTCAAAGTCAAAGTCAAAGTCAACTTTATTGTCAGAACTGCAATATGTACAGGACATACACAGGACCGAAATTGCGTTTCTCTCTCAGTCCCTCGGTGCAACAGTAACCATCTAAACACTAAACACTAAAACATTTAATAAACATAAGCATAAAATAGTAAAAGTGTAACACTGTCCTGAGTTTTTTCATAATAGTATAAAAGTATGAAAATTTACACCAACACTGAAACACCAAACACCCCTGAAACACCAAACACCCAATGAACATAAGCATAAAATGAAATAATAAAAGTGTAATACTGTCCTGAGTTTTTGCATAGTAGTATAAAAAGTATAAAAAGTATATCTATAAAATAAACTGAAGGTTCTAGCATTGACATTTGCAAAGAGTGGCACAGCAGCATATAAGTTAATGTACACAGTATATGTATGAGGTATTTGATGTTGGTATAGAGGCAAAGTGGCATATGCAGTGAGGCACATAAGGCACATTTGGCATCCTTAGATAAGGCTAGTCAGAGAATGCTGTATATGTATCTGCAGTAGTGTAGATAAAAGTAGTGTAAATGTAAACAGTAGTAATAAATGTAAAGCAGTAGTAATAAATGTAAACCGTATTAATAAATGTAAACAGTGAATGTAAACAGTAGTATGACTATAGGCAGTAATGTAATACAAACATTAGTGCAAATATGAGAAGTAGTGCAAACTGAATGAGTACATGACCGAGAGTTTAGTGAATAACCCGTTTGATGACACAGGGTCCAGTGTTAAAAGCTTTGTGTTGAGTGGTAATGTGTGAGAAAGTTTTTTGTGTTAAGGCAGTTCAAATGGGAGGGGGGGCAGAGCAGGCAGAGTGTTTAGCATTCTGACTGCCTGATGAACAGAGCTGTCTCTCAGTCTGCTGGTTCGAGCCTGGAGACTCCTCAGTCTCCTCCCTGATGGCAGCAGTCTAAAGCGGCTGTGTAGTGGGTGTGTGGGATCACCTGCCATGCAGTGGGCTTTCCGAGTGAGGCGTTTGCTGTGTAAGTCCTGCAGTGAGGGCAAGGAGGTGCCGACGATCTTCTCAGCTGCTTTCACGATGCGCTGGAGGCTCTTGCGGCATGATGCAGTGCATGCACCAAACCACACCGTGATGCAGCTGGTCAGGACACTTTCTATGGCACCCCTGTAGAAGGTGCACATGATGGGGGTTGAAGCTCCAGCCCTTTTCAGCTTGCGGAGAAAGTAGAGGCGCTGGTGAGCCTTCTTGGCCAGTGCTGCAGTGTTCCTGCTCCAGGACAGGTCCTTTGAGACGTGCACTCCCAGGAACTTGGTGCTGTCCACTCTCTCCACTGCGGTGCTGTTGATGGTCAGAGGGGCATGTTGTGCACATTGTTGTGTGATTGTAGTACTTCAGGTGAAAATCGCGTGGGGGCGCAATTCCCATAGTGATATGTTGCACCTCGTTCCCTTCCTTCAGGGAACATGAGTTATGGTGCATAACTTTCAGGTTATTTTTTGATAATATGGGCTTCAGCTTAGACAGTCGCCTCAGCTGGAAAAAACAGGATTTAACGATCATATTTACATGACTGTTGAGTTTCATGGAAGGATCCATTATCACTCCCAGATTTGTGACTTTTTGTTTTTCAGACAGGGGTAGAGCAGAATGGTCGATGCAGTGGTTTGAGATTGTGTCATTGGGAAGGAACAATATGGCTTCAGACTTCTTATCATTGAAACTTAAGAAATTTAAAGCCATCCAGTCCCTGATGTCAGCCAGGCAGTTGAGCAGAGGTTGAATAGTGCATGTGTTACGCCCCTGTAAAGGGGAATAAGGAAGAACAGACACAGACACGATGTGACTTCTGTCGCCTCCAGTGTTGTAATGGCCGAGCAGAAGCAACACGTCTCCCCTTCACAAAGCCAGACAAAACCAATCGAGACACGATCGGCGAACAAACTCACAAAACTTGAAACTTGAAAAGGCTGCACACTCTAAATACATCATAACACAATCAATAATCAGAAAATATTCAAGAAAAATGCATTTAAAGCATATTTTAACTTGCATACGTTTTTCACTGCATCAGTCTGTGGTTTTTTTAACTCGCAAGACCAAACTAATCGATCACAGATACCTAGATCGACAATCACAGTGCATCCTATTTCCATGAGTTTTCTTCAGGTAGAGAAATAAATTGTGGTAGGGTTTCTTTTTGATTTTTTTTTAGACAAATACAAAACCATATTATTTTGCTTACTGTCATTTTTCTAAAACAATTTTATAACCACTACACACTCCCCTTCAACAAAAAAAATGTCGTCCTCGACATTCAATATTTGAAGCAGCAAGGTGACAAACAAAAGTGCATAAAATCCAAATGTAGGTCGTACACAGGTACTGCGCCTACCCTAAATCCTTAAGAATGTCAATGCTGAACCTCAGCTGCTTCCACAGTTCACATAGGGTGGGATGGCACACTATCGTTTAACAGTCATGGAGTTATGTGGGTACATTACGTTTGGAAAACAGTCCATAAGTGTGCATGTGTGTTGCAAACCAATTGAAGTTCTGTGATTATCCGTACAAGAACACAGGATGGTAAGTGGGCATCTGGACTGGACCTGAATACACGGATCTTAGTTGAGGGAGTCTATAATAGTGCACAGGGTCAAGTCCATGTTTGGACCCGGCTGGAAGTCCCAGACTGTAACAAGCTGGATAACCAAGTTCATCATAGGTGAATCGCTTTGGTGGTCGCCGTTCTCTTGTAGGCCTGTCTTGTACTTGCTCGTTGCCATTGTGGCTCTCACATGAAGGAGGTGACATTGGCTGCAGAGGAGGGCCTTGTTCACAATTCTCCAGTTGCTCAGGAACACCATGTCTTTCTAACACGTCTGTCAGTCCCTGATGCTCCTCTAGTTGCAACACTCTTTCTTGTTCCTCGTCTTGTTTGTCCTTTGCTGCTGCAAGTTCAGGGGTTGCTGGTTGGTCTGTGTGCTCCATCTCATCCATGGGACTTGTATGCTGGAGTGGCTCAGGGCCTGTGTAGTAAAACCATTCATCCTCCGAATCCTCATCACTGTCATCCTTTTGTTGGCTGTTAAGTTCAGTGTCACTGTTCTGTCTTGAACCTTTTCTCTGTGATCTGGCAACTTTTAAAGGGACCTCCAAAGGTAAGTGGTCACAAGGAAGTAAGAGGTTACGGTGTAGCACCCTACTATCTCTCCCCTTTCCTTGTTCAGGTACCACCTCATAAACTGGAGCATCCTTAGCTACCCGGCGCACAACCTTATGGATGGTCTCCTCCCAATGGCTGCGAAGCTTGCCAGTCCCACCTCTTGGGGTCAAGTTTCTGACAAGGACACGATCTCCTGGTTCCAACTCTGAGCTCTTTACTTTCCGATCGTGGTTTCTTTTCCCTCTTTCAGCTGATTTTCGTGCATTGTTCCTTGTTATCTCATAAGCTTGTTGCATCCCTTCTCGCCATCTTCGCATGTACTCTCTGTGATCAGGTGTGCCCGTTTCTGGTGTCAAACGGAAAAGTATGTCAACTGGCAGCCTTGGGGTCCTTCCAAAAAGGAGATAAAAGGGGGAAAAGCCAGTGACTTCACATTTTGTGCAATTGTAGGCAAAAATCAATCTGTTCAATGACTCTTTCCAGTGGGACTTCTCTTTTTCTTCGAGTGTCCTCAGCATCTGTATGAGTGTACGGTTGAAACGTTCAACTTGGCCATTACCTTCAGGATGGTATGGTGTTGTCCGCGAGCCCAACACTCCAGAGGTTCTTTTTAGTTGTGACATGAGCTGGTTTTCGAATTCACCACCTTGATCATGATGAATACGTAGAGGGAATCCAAATCTTAATGCGTAATCATTAAAAAGTTTATCAGCCACAGTCTTTGCTGATTTGGATGTTGTGGCATAAGCCTGGGCGAATCTTGAGAAATGATCAATTATAACCAATATGTATTCATATCCACCTGCAGACTTGTCAACATGCAGAAAATCAAGAGATACTAACTCAAAAGGCTGGGTTGTAACAATATTAGTCAATGGCGCCCTAGTCTCTTGGCTCGGCTTCTTTTGTTTTAGACATGTACAGCTCCGAGCCACATAGTGCTCAATGTCATTCTGCATGTAGGGCCAAAAGAAACGTTCCCTCACCAATGAAGTGGTCCGATCAACTCCTTGATGTCCCATGTCATCATGCAGACCCTTCATAGCGATTGCTCTGTACTTTTCAGGCAAAACAAGTTGTGTCCATTTGGTTGTCTGTCGACGCAGAATACCGTTGTCATCCAAAGTTAGTTTTTCCCATTCACGTAGTAGTCTTTTACTCTCTGTACTGAAAGATTTCATCTGTTTGCTGTCAGGTTTCTTATTTAACTGGCGACACTCAATCACTGGGCTGATATTTTTATCTTCCCTCTGAGCTTGACAAATCTCTTCCAAAGAGAGAGGTGGATCGTGTGCACTGCTGATTTCTTCACAGTGAGCAGACAACGCCATAGACCACACTGTATGGGAACCTGGGTCTTCAACTGACTGTACAACTGCTTGAACTGAACGAGATGACATTTCCTCAGTACAGTGTTTCATCATGGTGTCAATATTCACAGGCAGTCTTGAGAGGCAGTCAGCATCGATGTTTTCTTTTCCAGGTCGATATCGGATGGTGAGGTGAAAATCCGCCAATTCAGCAACCCACCGACATCCGGTTGCATTTAATTTCGCTGTGGACAAAACATAGGTGAGCGGATTATTGTCCGTATAGACAGTGCATGACGAGCCAATCAGATAGTCCCTAAATTTTTCGCAGACAGACCATTTTAGGGCTAGGAACTCCAATTTCCCAGAATGTAGATGGTAGTTTTTTTCAGATTCGGTGAGAGTGCGGGAGGCGTATGCTATTACACGCATTTTTCCTTCTTGTTCCTGATATAAAACTGCTCCTAAGCCCAGATTGGAAGCATCTGTATGTAAAACAAAGGGTTTACTAAAATCAGGAAAGGCAAGGATTGGTGGTTCCACCAGATGGTCTAAAAGTTCCTCAAGCAAGTGCTGGTGTTTTTCTGTCCACACAATGGGAAGGTTGGAGGGGGTCCCAGTTTTTCTTGCATTCTGTCTCTTTCTTGTAG
Organism: Garcialebias charrua; assembly: GCA_038048925.1. Taxonomy (NCBI): domain Eukaryota; kingdom Metazoa; phylum Chordata; class Actinopteri; order Cyprinodontiformes; family Rivulidae; genus Garcialebias; species Garcialebias charrua. The sequence goes on along the minus strand of JBBPBX010063963.1, from coordinate 512 downwards.
CATGTTTATCCCTTTGTTTTGAATCTGCAGGAGTTCTCAGGAGGTCATAAAGAGGGGCTGCAATTCGAGAAAAATCTCGAATATACTGACGGTAATAACCCAGGAGGCCCATAATGGCTCTTAGTTCTCCTACAGTGGCTGGTCGCTTGTCTTTCAGGGCCCTGACAGCTATGGTATCAGCAGGGTCGATCTTACTGCCCTCTGATGAAATGACCCGCCCAAGATAGCGAACCTCGTGTCGAAACATTTCACATTTAGCTGGCTTCAACTTTATGCCATACACTTTCATTCGTCTGAGCACAGTTCTGACATGTTCAACGTGGTTTTCAAATGACTTACTGAAAACAAGGACGTCATCAAGATATGGAATGCAAATTTCATCCCTGAGCCCCTCAAGACATTCTTCCATGCACCTCTGGAAGGCAGCTGGTGCGTTCATTAAGCCAAATGGTATACGAATCCATTCGTATAAACCCCAGGGTGTTACGAAGGCAGTAAGGGGCTGACTCTGT
>JBBPBX010063962.1:0-20386 GCA_038048925.1 Garcialebias charrua | reverse complement strand
GGTTGGGGCACTATTTTGAAGAGTGCGCTAACTTTGTTAATCAGCCCAGCTTGTTCCCAGTTGTGTGCCAGGAACCCCCAGAGCCCGTTGATGTCCCCACTGATCGCTGGTTGCTGTCTGTGTATGGCAGAGACATCCTGTCACGCATAGACCACATCAAGGCCAGCATCACATCCACCATGGGCACCATATTAAAGATGGACTCCACCAAAAAGGTTAGTAATAATGTAATTATGTAGATTTGGTAGATCACACCAATTTTTTTCCCTAATTTCTAAAACAAATACACCCGTTTTATTATAGTTATTTGTGAAATGTCAATTGTATAAAGTACATTAAAAATGCAATGAAATCTGTGGCACACAGTGATTACTGTAGACAAGACTAACTGTGAGATTTAATTTCATATGTTTAATTGTAGATCACGAAGAAGCTGGCAGGACACGGCAAAGGCACGGCTCTGTGGGTGTCTTCTGTGGGCAACGAGAAGGGCCAAATCTTAAATAGTGTCCTGACAGTGCAGGAGGGTCCTGGACTGGACAGGATGGCTGCTGGCCTGATGGAGCGGTATCGCCGGGCTGAGGTTGCACCTCCAAAGGTGCTGTACGTCGACTGTGGCTGCTGTAAGACTGAGGGGCTGAGCAAGCTCCAGGCCAGGTTTGGGGAGTGGCCAGATCTCCACATTCGACTGGACATTTGGCATTTCATGCGGCGGCTGGCTGTGGGATGTACAACAGATGCTCATCCCCTGTATCCTGCTTTCATGAGGGCCCTGTCTTCGGCCATCTTTGAGTGGGATGCGGGGGACCTCGACCTTCTCCGCAGATCAAAAACTGAGCAGCTCAAACAAGAACAGAGGCCTGGTATAACCAGCTTCATGGTGGACAGCCAAATTACTAAACAAGAGCTGAATACTTTTTGCCGTAGGAGGACTCGGGGAGAGGGAGCAACTGTAGTACAGATAGAGCGGCTGCTGGAGGAGCTGAGGGGTCCAAAAGGGAGAGACCTGATGGGTGTTCCTCTGCTGGATGAACTAAGGATGGACCACATATGGCGTGTGCAGAAACGGCACATTAAATGTATCCAGGATGTTCCAGGGATCCAGCTGTACACTGAAGTCAGCAGCATCAACAAGAGTGGCATCAAGCTCACCAGTTACCGCTGTGCACGAGGATCAACATCTCTCGAGTCATTCCACTGCCATCTGAACAGGTTTATTCCTGGTAAGTCACTCTCAACATGATTACAACACTTAGCTGTATTTGATATCAAAACTGGATCAACCAGCAATTTTTCTAAGGCATAAACTTTTTTTTTTTTTTTTCAGGAACCAGTGCTAATCTGCTGAATTTCCAGCTCTATCTCCTGGAAGGTCTTAACAGGTGGAACCAGGATCGGGGCACTGCAGCAGTGACCAGCAAGCCGTCATGTCTTCTCACATATGCTGGAGACATGACACAGTGTATTAATAACAACACCCTGAAGGTGCTCGGAAGAGAATACGTCCCGAACTTCACACCTCCAGCAAAATACACAGGTAGTCGACATGATATCTGTGAAGGGAAAAAAAATGGTTTTGTTAAACTGTTGTATGTCTGAGTCACTAATATGTATAAAGAGTAAAGAACTGTTTTGCTATCTGTGTTCGTTTTATTTTTCCATAGGTGAGCTGCTGGGTGTTGACTACCTGTTAAAAAACCACAGCCTGACTCAGAAGAGACTGAAGATCTTCTGGAAGATGTGGATGGAAGTGAAGGAGAGGAAGATGAAGGCTTCGTGGATGAGGAGGCTCTGAACTTACTGCTATCAGGACTTCAAGATGATGCCCTTTTCTCTTTGACCTCACAGCTTGACGCCTCCACCCATCCTGCTCCCTCCATCCAGCCAGATCCCTCCACCCACCAGCCAGCTGCCACCTCACATCCTGCTTCCTCCACCCATCTTGCTCCCTCTACCCATCCTGCTCCTTCCATCCAGCCAGATCCCTCCATCCACCAGCCAGCTGCCACCTCACATCCTGCTTCCTCCACCCATCTTGCTCCCTCTACCCATCCTGCTCCCTCCATCCAGCCAGATCCCTCCATCCACCAGCCAGCTGCCACCTCACATCCTGCTCCCTCCGCCCAGCCTGCTCCCTCCACCCATCCTCCCATAGCTGGCCATATCTCAGAGGTGTGAATACATAGTAAACTGTAGAATAGTAGATAAATAAAAGACAACGTCAACAAAATGTTATTTAACTAATATGTTGGTTGTGATTTCTTAGGGTTTAGATGAGTCAGGCGTTCCAGGCCTGGACAAAGTGGACAGCATGGCTGAGTATCTGGTGGAGCTGAGGAACAAAATATCTCTGGTGCTGAGCAACCAGGAGGTCAGTAACATGTGTTGTAGCTTGCTGCGTATATGCTTACTCCTCAAATCACTTCAACATTGTGTGTTCTCATGTTAAACTCTGTTATTTCCTGTTTAGGTGAGCAGCATTGTTGCGTTGTGGCACAACCTGTGCTTACTCCTCAAATCACTTCAACATTGTTGTGTTCTCATGTTAAACTCTGTTATTTCCTGTTTAGGTGAGCAGCATTGTTGCGTTGTGGCACAACCTGCTGGAGTTCGACAAGCAGAGGGTGGTGTTTGCTGCTCGGCACCAAGATAAACTGAACACTGGGAGGTTTAGGTCCCCCAAAAAGAGGCAGGAATTTACCCCTGGGGTGGAAAGTGTGAAGCGCCATGCCGTAACCACCACAGCTCCATCTGCTCAATGGCCAGACTGCTGCCGCCTTGTGGAGACCATCTTTGTTCGCCTTTGCGGGATTCATCGTACTCCCAAAAAAAAAGGGACAATCACAGTCTCAAGATGGGATCTGATCCTTCAGGACTACAGAAAGATCAGACAACTCATTTTAGCAAACGGAGCTATCATGCAGCAGACTACATTGCAGCTGGTGGATGTGAGCTACACCACCCTGGTTCAGTGGCACAATAAAAGGGTGAAAAGGCAGGACGGGGCTTTGGTGCAACAAGGGCTAAACCTTCCCAGCCGGTTTTCTGCAGCTGCCGACCCAGTTCTGCCTGCAAACAAACCACTCCATTCTGCCATACCACCTTCAGGACCAGTGCATACATACAATCTACCATCTAGTACTGTGGGACAGGCTAAATTAAAAAGAAAGCTGCAATTTGCAGATACATGTACCGGTACTACAAATCCATCAGGATTGCGGCAGCTTCTCCCTGCTCCTCTCAAAACGCCTCAGCTTGTTACAGTTGCTCCAGTGGCCTCACAAGGTCATGTGACCTTCTTTGCCACTCATCCACCTGCTCCTGCTGCGGCTCCTGTTCTGGGCCCTGCTCTGGCCCCTGCTCCAGCTCCAAGAGCAGCCCCCACTCATCCTCTGGCCCCTGCTCCAGCTCCAAGAGCAGCCCCCACTCATCCACCTGCTCCTGCTGTGGCTCCTGCTCTGGCCCCTGCTCTTGGCTATGCTGTGGTTCCTGCTCTGGCTCCCAGAGCGGCCCCTGTTCACCCTGGTAGAGAACCTCGTAAACTGACACGCAAAGTTTTGCACAACACATGCAAAAAATGTGGGCAGTTTCGCATAGCTGCAACAGGACACAGCCAATATAGAGGACAAATTTACTGTCCCTCTAATGAAACTCTCACTAAAGAGCAGTGGCTGGAACAAATTAAAAAGAAAAAATAAAAATTTGTTATTTTAAATAACGTCACACACTGTTTCATTGTATATAGTTTTTATTTAGTTCACATAATGTTATTTACTGTATTTTGTTTTGGGTTGATTCACTGTCTTAATTGTTGATTAATAAATATTTGGTTCTTTGAAACTGATAAGGTCTACGGTCTTTTACTGAGTAATTTTAAGCATACACTAGAAACAACACATGATTCACTTCACTCAAAAAGTACTTTAGGATAGACACTTTCAAGAATATTTTAGTTTCAGTCATTGTTTTGCAGTGAAAATTTTAAAATAAGCACTGGGTATGATTAAGGACATTAAAATATACTGTATCAAGTATATAGTATACAGTATAATTTAACACATTAATATGAATATATTAGTAGAATGAAAAACCTTAATTAATTAAGCAATTTATCAATAAAGTTTTAAAAAGAAAGCCTTTTATGACAAATAAAAAGTGTTGTGTTTTAAATTAGAGTACCGGGGTACTATGGTACACTATTTGTACCAAAAAAGCATTTAAAAAATTTTCAAGATACAAAAAACCCAAATGTTACTTCATAACACTTAAACATTAATTGTGGGAAATTTTTTCAAAAAAAAATGACATGGCGACTGCTGGAATCGAACCCACGACTTTCCTCTTTCTTCCCCCCTTTCTTCCCCCTCTTCTTCCCCCTTCCCTCCTTTCTTCCCCCCCCTAAACAGACTATTGTTCCCCAGCTTTAGGTCAGTGGTTAGCGTGCTTGCCTTTCATCCCGAAGATCATGAGTTCGAATCCCGCATGGTACAATTTTTTTTTTTAAATTCATTCCAGATTTAAAGAACACAAGAAAACTATTTAGAATGAACAACATGAAATGAAACTATACATGAAATGAAGGCAAAAGAGGATTTCTTGTGGGTTTTTTAAAATAGTTTTCTTGTGTTCTTTAAATCTGGAATGAATTAAAAATAAAGACAAACGTTGTTTTCATTTAAATATACCCTGCAACAGAGGAATGTCGTCTTGTCCCATCATGCATCACGTTCTTCAACTGCTAAAACAGCTAGAAATGAACAAAAAACAAGAATTTAAGCTGTGCAGAACTATTCAGTCTTTCTGTTTTTTATATTTTTTGCAGGTTGTATTCTGATTGCGTCCATGTGGATGTAATAATTGTTCATCATGTGTGTTTGGGTGGAAATAATCATTATTACCCCATCATGAACAGTTTCCAGAATCACCTGTAGGTGTCGCCAAAGGAACAAAAACCACAGAAACGTGCGTGCGCCAGCCATGGGGCTTGCGTGGAGGTGCGCACATATCCACGTTCAGTTCAGTTTTGATACATACGGGGTTTTGCGTGGATAGTGACGCACGCAAGGTTTTTGTGCGCACGCACGGTTGATACATGAGGCCCCTGGTCCTTTGACTTTATGTATTACAAACTGTATTGGCACTTATAAAGTCAAAAGTCAAAATTCAAAGTCAACTTTATTGTCAGAACTGCAATATGTACAGGACATACACAGGACCGAAATTGCGTTTCTCTCAGTCCCTCGGTGCAACAGTAACCATCTAAACACTAAACACTAAAACATTTAATAAACATAAGCATAAAATAGTAAAAGTGTAACACTGTCCTGAGTTTTTTCATAATAGTATAAAAGTATGAAAATTTACACCAACACTGAAACACCAAACACCCCTGAAACACCAAACACCCAATGAACATAAGCATAAAATGAAATAATAAAAGTGTAATACTGTCATGTTGGTCAACCTACATGTATGGTTCTCTACGGCAGCTTGGATTTATTAGATTTTTCAAACATTTTTATTGTTCTATTCTTTTTAAAACAACCCAATGCATTTTAAAATCAGTTATTTTGAGCTAGTAGAGGCATCGCAGATTCTTGAGTGCATTTGGTGCTGTTGTTGTCAGGCTTGTGTGCAGCTCCAGAACAGATAGAAATGATTGTGGACTCAACTGATGATTAAATTTCACTCTTATGGTGAGCAAACAAGTACGAGATAAGAGAAATGTGTGCCGCCATGAATGTGTGTGTATGAGTGTGTGTTTGGTGCATTGCAATTTAATGCCTTTTTCACCACATGTAAGTCCTTGGCTTTGGCTGTGGGGCACAATGGGTGAGATTGACTGTGAATACACTATCCTATCAATAGGCATTACAGCCAAGGTAGTAGTGTAGTCAGTTAAAAATGATTTATCAATACCCTCACACAAGTGGAAGCACAGTCGATGCCTGATTGCCAAGTTCTCCTCGCTTGCAGACGTATAGCTAATCGGCGACTATATGCTGTCTGACAACCAACGACTACAGCTCGTTTTGCCCGGCAGCAAACACTTTCAAAAGCATCAGTCATTAGATTTAGCGCATAGTTTAGCATATACAGTAAAGGCAATTGCTCATCCGAGCTGTGTGTGGCTGTGTCAGCCTCTAGCTAAGCTGAAACTTCTGAGAGATGGGAGAAAGAGAGGCAAAAAGAAAGGCAGAGGGGAGATAAAAGGGAGCCGGAGAGCGGGAGACGGGGAGTTAGAGAGACAAATGGGGAAAACAAGTGTGAAGGAGAAGGAACAGGAAGGACTTCAGAGACAATCAAATGAATGTGTGTCAAATTTGACGTCAGCGAACCTGGGGGATGGGGGTGTCCATCTACCCTCCCACCTTTACACCCACTGACTCTATCACTCCTAGAGAGAAGTGTTTTCCATTTCCTAACCACCAACTCCTCAAGAGCTACTTATTCCCCTGTCATGTCTAGGGTTTGCATGCATGAGAGTGAGTCTGCTGACATTTCCCCGAGTGTATGAGAGTCAATGGGCAGGGGGCCGTCTCACGTCTCAATCTCTTACGAACTCATCTCTTTGACCTTGCTCTTCTCCTAAAACAGGAAATGGCTTTTTTGGATAAAAGGATATAATGACAGAATGGGAAGACAAAGAAAGAGCGGAGGTGGTGACATGCTCCTCACATCTTGAAAGAAGGGATTTGCCGTGTATCCTTGTGTTTATTTACCACTCGCTGTCACAGTTATCTAGTTAGTCACAGTAGAGAGCTGCATTCCTCATGCATTTCTCCCTTGTTCTCTTCATTTCTGAACACACTTCTTCCTTCTTTCTGTCACAGTCCTCCTCTTCTCCCACTCACTGTCTTAGAATGTGGTCTTTTTTCTGAAAGCTGAGTCATATTAAAACAGAAAAAAAAAAAGGCTAACGAGCAGGACATCACCTCCATGTTACCTTTTCCTCCGACAGGCGCCAACTACCACCACTGCCTGTCGTGTACTGCACACCTGAGTACAAATATGTTTTTCACGTGGGTTTTTGTGTCTGCTTGTGTGCATGAGGGAAAGTAACAAGAGAGGTTGGATATAGACACACGTCCATGTGCGTCTATGTGGGCATTGGTGAACTATTGGAGCTATCGGGACTATTTTCTTCGCAGCCTCTCTGACCTTCTGGAGACATTTTACCAAAGGGCTCCCTCACCATTCAGAGCTTACTGAACGGTGTCTGTCTGGCCATTTAAAGCTATTTTACCAAGGGCTTCTGTGGCTGTTAGGGTAGTTTCAGCAAAGGCCAGAGGGCTTCTTGGAGCTGCATCAAACGGCCAAAACAGAGGAGTGGAAACAAAGAGAAAACTGGATCAATCAATACAAACACCAATGAGGCGTGAAGCGGGGAGCTGAAAGGAGCTGGAGCTGAGGAGCCGGCGCTTACATACATCCACAATCACAAACATAAGATGCTGTCTCAATCATTAGTTACAATAGGTACATATGCATTAAATAATTAATTTTAAACTCTTGTAAAATTGGTACAAAGTATTTTTATAGATATGTGTAAATAAGTATACAATAATTATTATATAATATTATACTTACAATATTTTTCGCCTTAAAAGTCTATTTATTTTGCCTAATTTACATGCTCTACAACTTATATGCCAAAGTAACATATTTATGGAATTTTTTCCCACATTTATAAATCAATTTTTGGCTGAGATATGACAGTTGTCATTCATTCGGACTGAAATATTGAACTCTGCCATTTTCAGCTGCTAGATGGCACTCGAGTAGTATGGCATGCCGTTGAGTCATGTAGTGGCTATTAATGACACAATCGGCTTGCCATAGTCTGACACCTTCATCCAGCTCGCCCGTAGCATCAGCTTCATTTTGCTGCTCCGCCCTGGCAAAATGCAGCTAATTTGACCATTGAAGTGCATTTATTAAAATGAACTGAGACACTCCTTTGCTATAAAGTTGAACAAATAAATAATTGTTTCAGGTTCTTATCTTGTTAAATTTCAAAGAAATGCGCAGTGTTCCTCCTTCCTGATTTACTCCCGCTACACACTCCCGGAGCACCGAGGTATCGAATACTTCTGAAATGCAGCTGATTTGATGTCAAAGTGTGTTTATTAAGGAAAAGTTCAACTGAGACATACCTTTACTATGAAGTCAAGCTAACAAATAGTTGTTTTTAGGTGGTTATCTTGTAAAATTTTGAAGAAATGCACAGCGAGTCATCCCATGCACTTGCCTACTTTTGCATATTGGCTTTTGAAATACAGCTGATTTGACCATCAACGTGCATTTATTAAGGAAAAGTTATGCCAGGTTCACACCAAACGCCTCGAAGCAGCCACTTTAGATGCAAAGTCTATGTGGAGGCGCGGCCAGGGGAGGTGCAGCCAGGCGCGGCGCATCTTGAGCAGTTCAAGCAGCGCAGCAGCGAGCGGCAGTTCTTTCCCACGCACGCGCGCGTCCAAAGCAGACGACACGTCGAGCAGCCAAAGTTCATTCAAATGAACTTTGGCTGCTCGATGCGTCGCAGCAACCTATCGGGAGAGCCTCTGCTATGTGATGACGCAACAACGACGGGACTTTCTGTGGACTTTTTAAACTTACCCCAACGAGCCTCCATGAAGACACCACCAGCCTCCAGTAAGTAACTTGGCATTTTTACAGTTGCTGCTGTCAGCTCGAGCTTAGATCACCCCAAACATAACAAAACGTTTTAATCTCAACAAAGACTTTAGGAGCTGCAGTTCGGCTCGTAGAAAACCCACTCAAGTAGTAACGGGGCTCACGTACAGCTGATCTTTATCTGCCCAGTGAACAGAAAACAAAACAAATCTGACCGGGAAGGGAGCCAGAGCTGCTCCCACTGCGCGCGTTTGGTGTGAACACACATCTGGTGACAAGCAGCAAACACGATGCGTTGGGAGCATTTTGATGCATTTGGTGTGAACGTGGCATTAGACTGAGACACACCTTTACTAAAACTATGAGCAAACAAAAAATAGTTTTTAAATGTTAATCTTGTTAAATTCTTGTTAAAGTCCTCGCATGCACGTTCCCACGGCCGCCAATTGGCAGCCAATTGATTTTTGGCACAACATCGGCCCAGGTTTCCAGGTTGTTAGCGGTGAAAATGTGACATGTCAGCAGTGACGCATAATATATGCGACATACAGCAAAGTGATATATTCATGTCTTTTTCCACTTTATTAGACATATTTGAACTGATGCAACTTGTATGGGGATGTGATGTGTAGGGTGGAAAATACAGTATTATAATATTACAATAAAATAACAATAACCATTGAATCCTCATCCACAACACTTTAACTCTTGCATTCAAACGTATTCAAGATGGTTGCTACAGATTATCCACTATTGCCAAAGACAAAGCTGGTAGTATTGATGTCAGTTGTACAAACATCTAGCTACAATTTGTCATGGTGGAAGCTAAATGTCAAGCCCAACAAATACCCTGAGCACTATTAGATTGCACAAGAGCTTTGTTTAAAATGCTGGCGTTAGCTGTTGGAGTCAAGTGTGCCCATCTGTTAGCAACACATCTCATAAAACAATTGAATAGATTTTTTAAAATAAAACTCTCAGCAATTGGATCTATGACTGATTAACTTTTAGAGTCAGTCACTGCCACCACCGAAAATCAGCCTTACCCAACACAACCATGGATATAACGCAGTTGATTTTACTGATATTAAACACAATTTTGGTCTGGTAGTAACATCCACAGCATATAATTTGAGTACAGATCGCATACCATTTTTTCTGTAAATTGTTGCATAGAAGTGGCAGGCAACAAGTTTCAAGAAATGCTACTTTACAATTAATTTAGTCAACATTAAAATTAATGTGCTTTTATTCTTTTTTTTTCAAGAGTCAGGCACTAATGAGCTGACAGTAAAATATATATAAACTTTATAACCTGTAACACCCACATCAACACAACCTTAAACAAGTGCATGCTGTCAAAGGGAAGAGCTCTGCAGAAATTAGGTATACCGTATTTTCCGGTGTATAGGTCACACCTTTTTATGGGTTTTTTCAAGGCCTGCGACCTATACTCAGGTGCAACCTATATATGGCTTGTTATCACTTTCGGCGAAACACATTTTTAAATCCAGCTCATTTCACAATTTTGTTCATTTATTAAGGAAAAGTTCAGCTCAGACATATATTTGCTATAATTTTTATCAAACAAATAATTGTTTTTAAGTGTTAATCTTCTTAAAAACCTTGCTGTGCGCTCCTGTGGCAGACATTTGCAGCAGAGCTAAACGTAGGTGCGACCTATACACCAGTGCGACCTATCTAGGGATTTTTCCAATCTATTGGTGATAATTGGACAGTGCGACCTATACACAGGTGCAACCTATACACCAGAAAATACTGTAATTACCCAGAAGATAAAAGAAAAACCATCTGTTGAAACAAAGAGCTTAAAGTCCACATCCCAGATGTCACCGTGTGATTGAGTTTCTGTGACAGTGTTTTTGTGTTCCACTGATCTGCACTGAGCCAGAACTCTGCTAATAGATGCAAGACGCCAGGACTTTGTAAAAACGAGTTGCAGCAGCCAATTTTACCCCACTCAGCATTAGTGAGTAGATAATTGGTTGCCAGTTGCCCTCTTTGACAGAGCTGTACAACAAGGAGAGATCAGACATTAGGCAATCACTTGTTTAAATAGCTTTGATGCAAAGTAACATTTCATTAGCGCGGTGCCGAATCAGCAGCTTGGTTTAGTTCTGACAGCCATCACCGAACTCAGGCGACCCCTGAGGTTACCTCTGTACACAACCACTGACCTCCTTCCTACCAGCTGATAGCAAAACAGGCTGCAATTCCCATAATCCAGGCTGAAGTACAAACACAAGCACCTGATATTTTGTCTACATCTTTCTCTATGCACAGTAAAAATAAATTTTAAAAAAGATTAAAAAATGCACTGAGTAAACACCAAAGTTCATGCTCAATAATCCAGTTAAAAATCCAACAATGTTCAGTCAGGTCATCCGGACGGTTCTTTTTTGTGTTTTTCTGAAACGTTCCGTCCTTCATCCAAAGAACTTCTTCAATCTGAGGAGCCAGAAAAGTTTTTTTTCCCCACTATGGAATATGCTGTTTGTGGGAATCAGTTTGTTTTGTGGCTCTACAGATTGAAGAAGTCCTTTGGATGCAGATTGAAACATCTCAGCAATAAAAATTAACCGTCCAGATGACCTGACTCAACATTGTTGGAGTGAGTAAACGGTTTTCTTTTAATTTGAATAAAGTTAATTTTTAACGTCTGTTTTTAATTTGACATTTCCATGCATCCATTATCTTTACCCGTTTCTTTCTTTGTGGATCACAGGAGTCACTGGTGCCCAGCAGTCACAGTGTGAAAGGCAGAGGACACCCTGGACAGGTCTCCAGTCCAGCACAAGGACACATAGAGACAAACGAGACAAACAACCATTCACTCTCTCACTCACACTTAGGAAAATTTAGAGTTACTAATCAGTCTAACATGCATGTTTTTAGTATGTGGGAGGAAACTGGAGTACCTGGAGAAAACCCACACATGCACGGAGAGAACATGCAAACTCCACCCAGAAAGGCCTCCAGGTCAGGATATGTATCGGGGCAACCCGCTCGCTGAGAGGCAGCAGCTCTACCAACTGCACCACCGTGCTGCCCTTAATTTCAAACTTTAACCATAAAATAAATCTTCCAAAAAAATGACCTTAAAGCAGGGGTGTCAAAGTCAAATACACCGAGGGCCAAAAAAAACTAATTTGCTACAAGCTAAGGGCCAGACTGGTTCAATGTTTATTATAAGAGGGTGATATAAGAATTATTTTTTCTTCTTTCTGCACTCTTTTCATTCAGTGTTTTCTTTTTGATGAATTTGTTTTATTTCATCTCTTTTAAATGAATGAATAAATTAATTAAATAAAATATTAAATAGCTTTACATCTGTTAAGTTCTTGGCATAAATCAACACAGACATGTTTCTGCTTTTAGTATTTTACATTGTTTTATAACGTAGCTGTTTATGTTTTGTTTTGTTTTTTAATACAGTTTTCTTATGATTTTTAATTAATATGCTTTTTATGATTGTTTACTGTTGGCTGCAAGTATCAAGCTGCAACATCCTTCATTTTCTACAGCTGATAGCTGTTGGTCATGAATTATGATGAAGTTTAGCAACTTCTCTGTGAACATTTGAGCTCCGTGGCTTCAGCGGTGTGTTTTTCTTGTTCAATCCAGGTCGGGCGCTCTGATTTCGGTCAGCCGCTCTCAGCCTGTCCCTCCTACGAGACGGTCAGACAGCGGGTCGGACTGGACGCAGCTGGCCGCGGTCGGTCTCCCTGTTTCGGTTCAGCGAGAGTGGCGTCCCGCTGAAGCCCCAGAGCTCGAATGTCCAACGTAAAACTAACTTGACCGTGGTTTAATGTGGCGCTATGGCTCTGCAGACATTGCACGTTGCTGTCTTGTGGTGTTTAGTGTAAAATACTTCCACACAGCGGACATGTTACGATGAAAAGTTGGCTAGCTGTTAGCTAAAGTGCTACTCACTCAGTCCGCACGTTGTAGCTGGCTGCAAACTATGGAATGGATTTCCTGAATGTGACGTGAGGCGGGTCTTGTTACTCTGGGTTCATGAGACACGACTCCGGATCGGATCGGCCCCAGCCCTACTACCGTTGCATTGTGGGGAATGTAGTGTTGGTGCGTGCAAAACACCAGCGGGTGGCTGTGGCCTGCAGGCTATTTTTAATAGTAATTAAATATCATCCAGGGGGCTATAGATAATTAATTTGCAGGCTGGATCTGGCCCGCGGGCCTTGACTTTGACATATGTGACTTAAAACATGTACCCGGTAGTTTTATCTGTATCTGTTAGCGAAATATGTCATGAAACATTTGAAAATGTGCAGAAAGTAATCATGGGATGACACACACACACCCTAAATACACACAACTGTGTTGTACTGTTTGTGACTCCTTGCGTGGTTTTGCAATCTGTTTTGTTTAGCATTTTTGCACCTTACACAATTTATATCTCTGCTGATATAAACATAGAAAAACTTTGTGCTGCTAACCACATATCAGAACATGTTTCTACCTCATGTAACACCTACACATGTACTAATCAACATATGTCTCTAGTCTTGTCTCTTAATTACCGTACTTGTTTAGATTGGATTATTTAGATTAGATTAGATGTCTTTGTGCATTTATTATAGGCCTGTTTGTATTTACTGTACTGTTGTGTATCTGCACCGCATGTTGTTTTGTTTTGCACTTTATGTTCTGTGTTGCACCGTGATCCTGAAGGAATGCTGTTTCGATTCAACAGCTGAAATGACAACAAAACCTCTCTGACTCTGACTGAAATTCTTTAGCTATGTTTAAAATTTGACCTGATTTAAGATGGCTGCTACAAACAACTAAATTAAAAAAACATACCAACGATGTCTGTAACTTTGTCCGTTTTACAAACCTTCAGCTACAATGTGATGTGAGAAATGTAACCCCTAAGACATTCTGAGATCCAACAAATCACACAAGATTTTTGTTTACAGTTTTATCTTTAACTATTCACAGTCAAGTGCTGGTGAAGATTCTCAGTCAGAGGAGGAGGTCTGAGATTTCAACTTTCCAAGACTTATAACTCAGTTTTGGGGCTGATTCCCAAACGTTTTACACCGCATGGGAGCAGAGGTGTCTTGTCTGTGAATTAGAATAGCAAAGTTTTTTGAGAAACCTCTGTTGTTGGTTTGTGAGGTGTTTTTGTCAATTTACATACAGTGTTGTGTCTTCTGTCAAAGACCTCAAGGGAACCCCCTACTGTTAAGGTGTGACCTGTCAATTTACATGTATGTGTTACCTCAGCTTGCAATTTACATATGTTGGTGCGTGACTCTTAAGACTGTTATAACTCCACACACACACAGTCTGTGCATTGAATTGATAAAGCCCTCTGGATAGAGGTCGAAACGTCTTCTGTAACAAATAAAGTTCCAGTTGATCTTGTATTGAACGCCTTTTTTGATTTTATTCACATTCAACTCTGTTTGTTTGTTAGCAAAATATCTCATGAACCACTGAATATATTGTAATAAAACTCACTGGTTGTACTTGTTTATGTTTATGTTTATTAAATTTGTTCATTTTTTTTACAAAAGAAACACAATACAAGACAATCCCATTAATGATACGTACACAATGTAAAAAAATGAAAGGTAGCAGAAAGAAGAATAAATCTTATTATATCTGCCCCTTTTTTCAAACAATCAGATTAAACAATAATAATCTTTCACCAGCAGTACAAAATGACTAACTCTTTCTAATTTTCTAATACTAATACTAATACATAACTAATAATTGATACAATACACATTATGCTACTTGTGCAACTGATTAACTTTGGAAGCCAATACAATTCAAGATGGCCACTATGGCCATGTTAGACAAGACAAAGATGAGTACCTGTATAATTCAGTTAATCTTGATATGGTTGAGTCCAGACAAATGCTGTCAATCTAACTTAATTACAAATTGTTGTGCCACTCTGTCGTAGAGTTTATGTTTCATAGTTTATCACCAACTGCTTGCTTTAAGTTGTTTCCAAAAAGTTAAACAAGTTGGAGGCATTTTTGCATTGAATGAAAACAAACATCATAAAGTCAAGTACCGTACACTTTGCTATGCAGGGGCTGGCACAATGTTTTGCCTGACTGCACAAACTGTGTTTAATAAAAGTGAGTAAAATGCAGATTATTTTGCAGTTTGGAGTTATCCTAACTTTTTGTGCTGCTTTGCCAGAAAAATCTGGCCAAGGAGAATCATGCCCTGCTTCATGTTTAGTTATACCGTATACTTAGAGATCAGCAAAACATCACATATACCGGTAGTTATATTTATCTGAATAAACTATCATAATAACATTAGTATTTTTAGTGTTTCACTTCATGACTAGATTCTTTATTTCTAATAGTCTTCTTTAATAAAAAAAAAGGATCCCCTAATTACCGGTAAACAAATCATCCACTTCCCTGCAAGTTTTCAGATTTGTCCACACAAGCCCTACAAAACCAGTTAGTTCCAACAATAACTTTGTAAACATTGCATTGTTTTGAGAAATATTTTCATCCACATAGGAATTTTTTTAACATGATCTAAAACACTCATAACTGTGTCAGGTATGGTTCTGAAAAATTGGCACGAAAATAGTCTAAAAACAGCAAACGAGGAGTACGCACAAAAATGATGCAGGCCAGGGTTCAAGTTGTGAACACAGCAAGAGAGCAAGGTCATAGGTTAGGTCAAAGGTGGGGTTTTGACAAAAATAAATAAATAAATGAATAAATTTACTCCAGAAACCCTTTCTCAAAAAATACAATTTTAGGACCCTTAATATGCCATTTCTGCATGGACAAAAGGTTGAAAAAATAAATATCAAAATATTGTATTCACGTAAAAACATCCCAGTGCATTTGCTTTAAAAAAAGCATGTCATGTGATCTGTTAGCACTATCGGTTTGAGTTGAGGATGACTCTCAGCTACTAACACACCAAAACTGAGCTCAACATTTGTAAATAAATAAATAAATAACAGGTTTATTCTTGTATTTACAAAAGCCATTTTCTTGAAGTAACCATCTAGACTGGCTGATGCTAAAACAGTAATCAGTCAGAGATACACATCCAATGATTGCATTTGTTTTCTATTTACTTATTGTATGTATTTTGCTAACAGACAGATGAACAAACACATACACAAACAAAAATAATTAATTAGGAGATTGCCCACATTTCATGGTTTGACGACAGTGGGCACGAATATAGAGTTGCATTCGGGTCCAAAAAATCTGACCAGACTCGGCCCCAGCCCATAGCCATCATCTTCGAACCCCACCCAATCAAACAAATTATTAGTAATTACAGGTTCAAACCTAGCCTGGCCCTCCCCTTCCTGCACAGCTCCGCTCAATTCTCATTTCCCTTCACTGCTCAGTCTGGGACTTCTCCCATTGACAACAATTTCTCCGGTAGATTTTTGACCGGACCAATCAGAGAACAGAAGGGGCGGAGTTTTTGGCCCCTAACCCACGCCCCCACCTGTCCCAGCGCAGCCAGCGAGCATTCGCATGTTCTCATTCAAAGCGATGCAAAGCGATGCAGGACTGTTTTATAAATGACACAAATGTATTAATCTCCCCTTCTTAATCCCTTATCTGGAGTTTTCTTTTGTTTTTTTGGCCAAAAGTCAAGTGTTCGCTCCCTCCTCCTCCTCCTCCTCTCCCTCCGCTGATAAGGAAATGCCCCCACCTGTCCCAGCGCGCAGCCAGCGAGCAGCCGCATGTTCTCATTCAAAGCGATGCAAAGCGATGCAGGACTGTTTTATAAATGACACAAATGTATTAATTTCCCGTTCTTAATCCCTTATCTGGAGTTTTATTTTGTTTTTTTGCCAAAAGTCAAGTGTTCGCTCCCTCCTCCTCCTCTCTCTCCGCTGAGTGCAAAGAATAAGGAAATGACTGAGGTTGTCACGAGAGAATTAAACTCAGGTTTTACGTTGCTGTCCGAATCCCTGCATATTTTCTGGTCTTCTGGTGTGCTGGACCAGCGCTACATGGTTTTATTTTTATTTTTTTTCAAACGTTTTATAACATATAAACACAGAATATGCAGGCAGCGAGAGAAATAGCAGCAGGAGGCGGAGCAAATGTCAAGTTCAGCCGAGCACAGAGGGGGAGGGAGCAGAAAGCTTTCCCTGTTCAAAATTTTCCTAAGATCCAATGGTTTTGTTCCTCAGGCAGAGGCCACGCCTCCAGCAAGAATCGTTTCACAATGGAGAAAGTCCAGACCCTAGTCTGAAGCGAAGTGAAGGACAAGGGTCTGGTTTTAACCAGGCTAGTCCAAACCCCAAAAAACTGACATTTTTAATTAAGCTTTGATTGCTTATACCATGGACTGTTATCAGTGGTTGGTGGATGCGCTCAGCTGAGGGGGCAGAAGATCAGAGCTGAGGAGCCATCAAAGCGCATTAAATGCTCCCCCTGCTTCTGCCTGCATTGGACCCTGCTCTGACATGTCGGATATTTTGTGATCTCGCCTGTTTGGGTCATCGGCCGCATGCGTCCGCTTAGTGCAGTGGCTGGATGAATGTCCATCTGGGCTGATGGATCACTGGCAGTAGTCCATCTGAAGCTTACCTGAACTTTTTACCTCTTTCAAGGCCGGTCAGCACGCAGTCAAATGGCCACGTGCGGCTGGCATATGGCAAGTCATGTTTGCATATATTGGATTGTCGGCCATGCACGTACACTGATGCCATCAAAAGCCCAACACCAGCCCGGCTCACACAATAAGCACATTATTATGACCCAGCCCGGTCCGAGTCCGGCTCGGGCAGGGCCGGGCTCCAGGTTCAAGTTAGAAACGACGGCTCTAAAAGCATTCATGTTGTGGGAGTTCTGCTCTGGCAGCTCCTGCTCCCACAGTCAGACTCTAATTAGCCCCTCCTGCAAATCTTCAACTTGATGAGCATGAGGAACATAAAAGGTCTCAGAAGACATTCAGCCAGTGCAGGAGCATTACCTGTGAACAGTACTAGCCTTCTACTCGTGTTTAAAACTAAATATTACTGATTTGTATTTTTCTCCATGCCACCATTGCTTTACCTTTGATGTCCTCCTGTTTCCTGAATCCTCCTCTGCGTATCTCAAGCTCATCCATTCCTCATCAGCTGCCTCCACGCCTTCCTACTACCCTGCCTTACACCTGCACCTCCTTCACCTTCCCCACGTCTGACCCCGACCTCCATTGTAAGAAAGTACCCCAATATCATTATCACCATTGACAACAACATCTTTAACGTCCTCTTTGCTCCTCTGGGTTCCAGTCCCCTCCCTGACCTACAGTATTTTCTGGTGTATAGGTCGCATTGTCCAATTATCACCAATAGATTGGAAAAATCCCTAGATAGGTCGCACTGGTGTATAGGTCACACCTACGTTTAGCTCTGCTGCAAATGTCTGCCACAGGAGTGCACAGCAAGGCTTTTAAGAAGATTAACACTTAAAAACAATTATTTGTTTGATAAAAAGTATAGCAAATATATGTCTGAGCTGAACTTTTCCTTAATAAATGAACGTAATTGTGAAATGAGCTGGATTTAAAAATTTGTTTCACCGAAAGTGATAACAAGCCATATATAGGTCGCACCTGAGTATAGGTCGCAGGCCTTGAAAAAAACATAAAAAGGTGCGACCTATACAACAGAAAATACGGTATTCTCACCTTGTAAATGAACACTGAGAATGGAGACCAAGACTCAGAATCAGTTTACATTGCTCCTTATATATATCATGGGGCGGCGTAGTGGTAATGGCAGTCGTCCCCCAATCGGAAGGTTGGAGGTTCGAATCCCGGTTCCCCACACCATGTGTTGTTGTGTCCCTGGGCAAGGCACTTAACCCCGAGTTGCTCCCGGTAGGACTGGATGGCGCCTTGCATGGCAGTCTGCCGCCACCGGTGTATGAATGTGTGTATGAATGGGTGGATGGTTGGTATTGTAAAGCGCTTTGGGGCCCCTCATAGGAAGCTGGAAAGCACTATATAAATAAGCTTCATTTACCATATCTGGGTATAACCACATTCGTCACACATGAAGTGATTCACATGTTTTTCTCAAACATCTTTGAGACATACAAACATTTAGTTAAAGCTATAGAAAACAATATTTTCTTCAACACCACAAGTTTTCATGGCTTTACTTTTTATGGGTCAACTTGTGTGTTCAAGTTTGTTTGTGTTGCACTTACTGTGAGACAAGTTCACTGTGATCCCTGAACGCTGGTGTTAATGTAGGAAATGTCTGTGGTGTGGAAAGATCAATCGGCGGTGAGCTTTCTCATCTTACAACCTCAAACCACACCTTGTACAGTTTTTCTCCTGCCATAGAGAAACCTTTATTTCATAATAAAGCTAAACTGGATACAGAGTGTAGGTTTATGCAGTCTTAACAGTTAACCTTTAGGGGTGTAAAGCATGTAAGTTGTTTTACTCTTCTTGTGGTTCCATAAGCACTAAAATATTAATTCCACATACCAGTATACAGTTTCAAACCGGAAATCTAAACGCCTCATTTATTCAGTGTTTGCATTGTTACAATTTGTCTTGTTCTATTTAAAATCTCCCTAGCAACTATAGCAACTTGTAGCGCATACAATTACTTTCTTCATGAGTCTCCATCAACTCCAGTTTTATAGCTCACATAGCAGCCTACTGGAAAGCTAAAACAAATTAGCTGCAGCCAAGCTAGTGACTGAACCACTTATCACTTGACACGCCAGTGCTAATCAAAGCAAGTTAAATCATTATAGATAAACACCTACTCTGTAGAAGACATGTACAGTATATATTTTTTACTTTTATTTTTTGGCTTCCCCTCTTAAGTGCATTTCAAAGCTAACTACTTAGCTTTAGTTTACTCAATCAAAACATCCTGGTTGTTTGATAAGTAAGTTTGTTTTAAGACAAAATATGTATTTTTATCTAAAATGTGCCACTTTATTGCACTTTTTTCCACTTGTACAATTTTTTGGCAATGTTTTGAATGATTTTTAATGCTAGCTTGGATGCTACTGTAGTTCCGTTTGTTTCAACAGATTTTGTCAAAGGTGGGCACCAGACTGCTAGGGAGCGCGAAAGCGCTAATCTGCTGATAGCGGACCTAAACAATTTGTTAGCACTATAGCGGATTGACTAACTTTTATAATTCATAAGCGGATTTGCGCTATTTTTATTTAAAATGCAGTACCGCTAATAACTAATTATCTATCAGTAAAAATGAAAAAACTTATTTACGGGCTCTTAAATCAACCGGACGACTGCTCACAGACCATATCCTGTCAGCGCCGGATGTGGTCCGTGAAAAAAAGCGGTCCCCGCCCTAAGGGGGGCTAGAGAGAGCGCTCTCTCTATAGCAGTTAGCAGCCAGTGTGTTACTCTGCAGCCTTATTGCTTGTTTTCGAAGAGTCAGACGAAGAGTTTTTAACATGGAGGGTGAACTTATGGATGTTTCTCAGCGGCCTACGCGACGCGTCAGCGCCTCATTTGCCCTGTTCAAAATGGCGACGGCCACAGAAGCAAAGGACTTTACAACAAAACACGGTAAAAACAATTATTTCTTTGCTGAGAAAAAATATATTTCTTAGCTGACTTTATAGCACAAGGTTTTTCTGAGCTTAACCGTTTCACGAAATGGTCAAATCTGCTGGATTTAAAAAAGTAGTTCGCCATTTGCACGTTAGCGCGTTAGCATTAGCTTCCGCTAGCTTTGCTAATACATAAGCGCTTT
>JBBPBX010063961.1:8692-20386 GCA_038048925.1 Garcialebias charrua | reverse complement strand
TTAAGCTAATACGTGGAGTTTTGTTTTTCCAAAGGAATTTAGATATTAAATAATCTAAGGACTTAAACCATTCATTTGAAGGTTTATTTGGAATCATTGAGAATAAATAATTTATTCTCGGCAAGACCATCATCTTTACTGAGGCAACTCTTCCCATGAGTGAAATTGGTAGAGATTTCCATCTAGTAAGATCGTCTTCAATTTTCTTTAAAAGTGGTATATGATTTAATTTTATTAAGTCTTCTAATCTATGAGAAATCTTAATACCCAAGTATGTAATGTTACCTGATTGTAGTTTTTCATTTAAATTCACATTATTTTAACTCATTTCAGCTCTTTCTAATTCCTTCTGGTAGGTTCAGCTTCTTTCTGCTTTTTCAGCGACTTTTCGGCTGGTTTTTTCTTTTTTTTTCTTTTTTCTAATTTCAGCTTTTTCCAATTTTTGTGCTCATATCTGCTTATTTAAACCTCACTCAGCTAACATTTATTTTTCTGCTTTCTTCTGCTAATTTAGGCTTGTTCCTTCATTTCAGCTACATTTCAGTATGTTTTTATTTAATTTCAGCTGTTTTTCAACAATTTCATCTGCAGTAAGTATTCACACTGCATTGTCACAGGAAATGCAATTGCTCCAGTTCAGTTTAAATCAAACGTCAAAATATGACAGTCTAATTTAAATTTCCACTTCACGACAAAATATATTGTTCATATTTCTGCATCACTGGAGAGACAAAAACTGCAGACAACGACAGAAATGTGCAGTCCCTCTCTGTGTCCGGAGGGCACAACCTGACGACGCTCTACATCTTCTGAACGGGTGTTCGGAGCACGAGGTCATGAACTGTGAGGGCTGCTCTTTATCTGGAAGTTGTGGAGGTGATTAAACATCTCTGTGCAGCCAAACACAAACCAGTGTGGAAAAAAGAAAGCTACATCAGCGCAGCTCCGTGTGTCAGATTAAAACCTCCTGCTGCTCAGTAACAGATGTGAGCTGCAGAGAAAATGCTGCATCAACAGAGCCTTCAGCTTTCACTTATTAATAGTTCACCCTCCTCTTCCTCCTGAGATCATTATGCATGATGCAACGTTAAAACACAGCTTTACAAAATGGTTCAGGAGGGACAACATCCGTTAAAACAACTTCTGTACTGCACCCGTAGTCACTGACATGTTCAGACGTAAATCTTTGGGCAAAATTGACAGTTTATTCAATAGTTAGGACGATAATAAAGAAGGATTTATTGATCAGGTCGGTTTTTGAGTGGATTGTTAGTAAATCAAGAGCAACACAAAATGCTTTTTTTATTTTTTATTCATGTGAGTGGCATGTGAGTGTATATTCTGGGTCATATTTGTATCTTATAGGAGTTAAATATTTTTTTCATTTTCAAAGCAAATCTAGAAGCGTTTCTAGCAAAAGTGGTGCTAAATATAAGCAAAATATTATAGACAAAATGGGGATTTCACTGTCTCATCACATTATTTTTTTGTGTTTGTTTTAAAAATAAAACCTAATTGTGTGAATAAATGACAGACAAAATTCTAATGAGTAATTTGCATTTGAAATGAACTCTTTAATATTATTGTTATGGATGTAAGAAATAAACTGTGGGTCTGTTAGTTTATTCACCAAGCAGCACCTAAGTTTTTTAAATCAAATAAAGTTGAACTAAAGTTTAAAACACAACCTTAATCAAGAAATTCATATAATTCACTAAGACTTTTACGTTGAGAAATGTCAGCGTTGTTGCTGCTCTGATACTTGAGTTCAAAATATGTGTTGTGAATAACTCTCAGCTACTGCCACACAAAATTTTAGCCCAATGTCTGGAAAACTGACTGAGTTGTAGCTATTTTTGTGTTGTTTAAGTTCAGCTGGCTGTGGCGGCCATCTTGAAACGGTCGACTCTGAAAGTTAACCAGCTGTAGACGTGCATGCAAGGATTTCTTTCTGCAAGTTTTAATAACATCTGCCAGGTGGGTCATGATATATTTTGCTAACAGACACATAGGCATTATTGATGTGTTTGCCTTTCATCAGCAGATGATAATTAAACCTACAGGTTCTGGAAGTGAAAGGAGAATATATACTGTATATTCGAAGAACAAAAACCAACAAGCGTGATAAATCTTTAATTTTGGAGGCGGTTTAACATTTATCTGTTTTGGTTTTACGTAATCTCTAACAGAATATTATTTTTAGTATACCGGTAGTTGAACAGTATCCAGAGTAGGGGTGCAGGAAAAAAAAATCGAATTATTTAAAAGAATTTAGATTCTTAGTCCTGGCGATTCAGAATCGATTCCAAAAGCCCCAAAATCGTGTTTTTTTTTTTTTTTAACTAAATATGAATCGATATGTTAAAAAAACTGATGGACTGGAGACCTGTCCAGGTGTCCCCCGCCTCTCGCACAGTGATGGCTGGACATGGACACCAGTGACCCCCGTGACTCTTAAAGGAAGAAGTGGGTAAAGATGATGGATGGATGAATTATTTGTTCCTAGATTTTTCTTTTTCTTTTATCGTTTTAGAGAAGTCCAGGCAACTAAGCTAATACTGGTAATTTAAGTTACAGAATTTAATGCATTCCTGTATAATTTGTTCCTATTTTTGGTATAAATATCAAATGATGCAAAAAATTGATACAGTACAGAACCTAAAATTATTGTTTTAAATAAATGTTCTATTTGTTTACATTGTTGTTTAATATTCTCAGTTTAAAATTATTGTTTTAAATAAATGTTCTATTTGTTTACATTGTTGTTTAATATTCTCAGTTTAAAATTATTGTTTTAAATAAATGTTCTATTTGTTTACATTGTTGTTTAATATTCTCAGTTTAAAATTATTGTTTTAAATAAATGTTCCATTTGTTTACATTGTTGTTTATTCTTTTCAGCTTTTCAGTTACATAACTGAAACTAAATTTATGACAATTTTAATAGAAAAATCGCTTCTGAATCGAAAAATCGATTTTGATTTGAATCGTGACACCAAAAATCGGAATCGAATCAATTCTCCAGACACAGAGATTCGCACCCCTAATCCAGAGTGTTACCTACAGTCTTGTTTACATTTTACCTATCTGACAGGACGTTTAAAGAGAACAGGGATGTGGCCGAGCATTAAAAACTGCCAGTCAGCGCAACTTGATAACATACAAAGTCCATGTGTTTATCAGCAGATGAAGCAGGTAGGTCAGTGCACCTGAACGCCACACAGCCACACCTGCTGCACCGGTCTGAGCAGCTTTTCCTGCTCCGACTTCCTCCCACCAACAGAAACCAGAAGCAAAGTTCAGCTCTATAGCAGCTTCACTGCGAGGAGTTTTGGCTTCTTGTGTTAGCCCAGAGAGCAGGTTTCAGGCCTAGCATGTCCACGTGCCTCAGTCTCAGACTGATGACCCGAAGGTATTCGAGTCACGCTTTATCGTGGCTTCCCATCAGGCCCGACCGACGGTCACGTCCTTCCCGAGTGGAACCATTTCCTCTGCTGCAGAGGAGCTGGGTGGTGGAGTGTCACCGAGGGTCGATCAGCACAGAAGCAGAAAAACTGGATTCAATTGACTTCTTTGTGCACAAGGAGAAAACTTTCACATCCCAGTCAATCGGATAACACCCGCTGATTTAACCCCCGGTCCTGTTGAAAACCAGGCCGTGTGAAACGAACTGATTTGTATCTTGTTATGACTGATTAAAGTTTGTGGTTTGATGGTATGTGCTGGACTCTTGTTTTCAGGCAGCGTAAACAAGTTATTTAAAGTGCTCTGAAGTTGTTGCCGGGCAGATTTTCTTTGCAACCAGCAGCAGATCCAGGCTTTCCCGTTTTTCCAGTTTCAGGGATAAAACGAACACAATCGCTGTGGCTTCAACAGCCAGGCGCGCTCCGTTTAGCGTCAAATATGTTCATTTATTGAACACGACACAATCAGAGTCACTCCATTTTGTTTGTTACACGAACAAAGAATGAAACTTGTGTTTCTTAAAAGGAATTCAAATCATCCACGACCCGGCATGTCAAGTTTTAAACAAACTGACACATGATCTGTTGGCGCTCAGACCAGGCGAAGGACAACCTGTGACCTGGGGGCCAAAAGTGGCCCTTGGATAGCCTCCACCCGGCCCCTAAAACATCTTGGACAAATACATTGAAAACTTTTAAAACAAGAAAGGCTAAAACTTTTCTTTAAAGTGTAACTCACCTCAAAATAAAAAAAAATTTAGCTGATAAACTCCCTAGCCTGGCCCTAGCCTTCCTGCACAGCTCCGCTCAATTCTCATTTCCCTTCACTGCACAGTCTGGGACTTGTCCCATAGACAAGGATATCTCCGGTAGGTTTTGACCGGACCAATCAGAGAACAGAAGGCGGAGTTTTGAACGACGTCGACTGACGTCGTCATTCAAAATGGCTGCCGCCACGAAGGAATTTTCATCAAAACAAGGTAAAAAACTATTATTTCTCTGCTGATAAAAAATATATTTCTTAGCTGACGTGCTGCTGTTTATTCCCACTATATTAGGCTTAGTGTATTACTAGTTGATGTTTTTCTTAGTTAGTTCTCGATGTTATTACTGTTTTTCTCTTTCATTTGTTGTTGGATGTAACTGGGACCTCGTGTACATAATCTCGTTTTCATCTCATGTACCACATGCGGTGCAAATGACAATAAAGACTCTCTGACTCTGACTCTGACTCTCTCTGACTCTCTGACGTTATATCAGAAGTGTTCCTGAGCAATCAGAGAGCAGAAGGCGGAGTTTTGAACGACGTCGACTGACGTCGTCATTCAAAATGGCTGCCGCCACGAAGGAATTTTCATCAAAACAAGGTAAAAAACTATTATTTCTCTGCTGATAAAAAATATATTTTATAGCTGACGTTATATCAGAAGTGTTCCTGAGCTTAACAGTTCCTAAATCAATTCACGAAATGGTCAAATCTGCTGGATTTAAATAGTTTCGGTTTGATATTTTCCAAACAGCCTCGGGTGCGCTACGAAAATAAATGATAAAAAATCGAATTTTATCTCAAATGTTTCATCTAGGCCAACAGTCAGTAAATTAAAGACATATAATTACACACTGGTGGCAGAAAAAATATCCACCGAGTGGTTTCTGAGCAATTTATCTGATAGCCTGGACCTCGCCAGGCTAAACTAACAAAACTCCGCCTTCTGTTCTCTGATTGGTCCATTCAAAAATCTAACGGAGAAATCGTTTGTCTATGGGAGAGATGCCAGACCCTAGTACAAAGCGAAGTGAAGGACATGGGTCTGGTTCCAACCAGGCTATAAACTCCCTAGAATGTGTTTAAAATGTTTTATAGCACTATGTTAATTTTCATGTATTTGTGCGTATTTGTTTAAATCTGCAATATTTGGTCTAAAAACGTGTTTACGGTAATCCTATGGGTTGAACAGATGTATTGCACCCTAATTTTCTTATTGGTCTAGGATTCTCACTGTGACGTGTTTTCTCACTCTGTCGTCACGAAAGTGGTTCAAGCAGAGCCAATCCCCTGCAGAGATGGGAAGGTCCGCGCTGCAGTTCATACCTTATATGGAAGTGGTACATTGCACGCCGGAAAAGTATTGCAACAACGCATATTATAGTTTTTGGAATGGCACTAGTTATTTGTATATTTTAACTTGTTTATTTTATGAATACTTTTCACTTCATCGAAACTATTTGGTTGTATTTGTTTTCTTATTGTGCGATGGACGAGTAATGCATTAATGCCAAGTTGGGGCAGTGGTGTAGGAGCGGGTTTGAGATCCGAAAGATCCAGGTTCGGTCCCCAGTCATGGCATACCT
Source organism: Garcialebias charrua (assembly GCA_038048925.1). Classification (NCBI taxonomy): domain Eukaryota; kingdom Metazoa; phylum Chordata; class Actinopteri; order Cyprinodontiformes; family Rivulidae; genus Garcialebias; species Garcialebias charrua. The sequence continues at coordinate 14,570 of JBBPBX010063961.1, read as the reverse complement.
TGTAGTATTTTCTTTCTTTTTTTTAAGCCTTTTGTCTTGGATAGATCGGGTGAGAATAGATAAATACATCTACATAATTATTCTTTGTTGTTGCTTGTTTTAAGTTGTTTGCTAGAGTTTTAGTTTGTTTTAGTTTGTTGCTAGAGGGGGCGTGAACGCAGCATAACCCCCCAACTCCTCCCCTCCTTGACTCTCGACACACCCATTTTCATGAAGTTTTTGAATCTGGTCTGGGGGCGGAGCTATCTTTTGACGGTGATGTTAGTTACACTTTAAAGTCTTCAGGACCAACCTTAAGTCTCCAATAACTTCTTTATTTTTGTTGCATATTTAAGCTAATAAATATGTTGTCATAAAAACCAATTTACAGAAAGTCTGTCTTACGATCATTGGTGAGCTATATATTTTTATCAAGCTACAAGAAAAAATCTGAAAAAGTCCAGATGATCTGTCTTAAAGGGGACCACATATTCAAAATTCACTTTTTAATGGTTTTTTACTCAACTTTGGTACTATGTACTTCATAAAAAAACAGTCCTAGGGCCAAAAAAATGCACCCAGTGGTTTATTTAATCTAAGTATATTTATTTTTCTTTGATAGAAACGTTTCGTTTTCAAATCCTGCGGTTTGTGACGTCACAAGCCGCAGCCACAACCCACCTCAAACCTGAGTCCAGCCACTCACCTAGCAACCCCTGGTGCGGCTCAACCCACTTCAGTATAATATGTCAAATGAGTAATAAAAAAAGAGCTAATTTTAAAACAACAACAGTTTAGAGATACTGGGTGTTACAGAGGGCGTAGTTAATGTAAACAGATCTTTGAAGGGTGTGGCCATGAGAGCTCATTATCATAAACCAGTCGTTCAAAACGAAAGTTAAAAATGGCAGAATTAAAAAGGGTATAATTGATTATAAGAATTATTTTGTGTATTAAATTGAATGAACATTGTCTGGATAGCCCACAGACATACCATAAAAATTTTAAAAACCTATCTGTGGTCCCCTTTAAAGGAAATTTATTTCCCAATTCTTTGAATCACTTTAAAGATCTTGATTTGGCTAACTGAAAAATAGGTTGCCCACCCCTGACTCGAGTCGGGGGCATGCATTGGAAGAGACTTTCAGCTACTAACAAGCTAAATTGAGCTCAATATTTGTAGAAATGGCAAAGTTAAAGCCATTTTTTTATGGCTGCTAAAGCCGCTCTGAAACTGTTGACTCTGTTTGGACACAAACACAAGGAAACCTGCAGGTAATTTAAACAACTCCAACATATAAACAGAAGTGATTTACAGCTTTGTGTTCGTGAGGCAGGTCGGTGTGTGAAGGTGTGGCTGCTGCAGACTTTAACCTTCAGGTTACTTAATTCGTAAGATGAGCAGCAGCTTCACAAATTAAAACCCTCCACAACTAAACTCGTGAAGCTGAGATTAAAACGTCATCACGTCATATATGACAACTTCCTTTTGGTAAACCTCTGCAACAGCTGTAAGTCCTGCATGAATCAAACTGCAGATGATCACTTTCCTGACGTACAAACACTAGAACTCTGTCCCTTCACTCGCTATGCCGAAAAAAAGAAAAGATCACCGTCTCTGCTGCCCCTTCCCTTTTACTGGATACCGAGATATAAAAAAAAAAAGAAGAATCAATATCTAAGGAGCTCTGATACATCCCCCTGGAGCTGCAAGTCCAAGAAGCCGCTGTAATTTGACACATCGCGCTCCTTCAGCCTGTGTATATCTGCATTCAAAGCATAAAGCTACATTTATGCTAGAAAACACCACAATGATCAGCCATTACAATATGACCACAAATCATCAGTCTTATTGGAACCACCACTGGCAGCGAGTGTGGTATCGTAAACAGGAAGTCATCCTTGAACTCAACATGTAAAAGAGGAAACACACGGATTTGTGTGACTCGTAAAAATAAAGGTGGAGCTGTTTTGTCACTCTGCCGGTGCTGCAGAGCTGCAAACCGGTCCAAAAGTGCCAACGTTGAGATGCATCCAGTGGGAGCGTACAAGAGAAACAGAACAAGATCAATTGGGGGGATGCAGGATGCATTATGGGAAATATGCTTTGAAGACGGTTCTGCTGGGAACACCAGCTTGTTTTTAGCGTGGGTGTTAGTTTGACAAATACAACACAACTAATGATTGTGGAAAGCTACACTTTTAGAAGTAGTTACTGATGGAAGTTGTCTCTGAGCAGGAGGGGTCACGGTAAAAACTCTTTGTCGAGGTTGAAGCCACAGGAAGTCACCAAAACCAATAAACACAACATTTAAAGGTCCACTGACATCATTTTACAAATTTGCATGAAATGATAGAAGATATATATATTTTATCATTCAACTATGTTCGTTTTTCCAAACAAAATAATAAAATAATGAAAATTCCTTCCAAACTGCGTCTAAAATTAAAAACAGCTTTTCTCTCTGAAAATTCCGACTACAAGCGAATGCAACATTTGTGACGTAGGAAGCAGGACCTTCAGTCTTCGTCTGCCATTAACCCATATTCATTCTCAGCCAGATCGCCTTAATTTTTTTGTAAGACTTTAAAAATGCCGGTTCGGTGTGTCGCATTTGGGTGTTCTAATATCATCAGCGAACAAGTGAGCCTTTTTACTTTCCCAAAAGATGTAAGACCTTTGTCAAAAATGGAATAAATAAAGCTGCCTCCCCTCAGACTGAGCTCCCTGCTTCCTGAACAGGTAAGAGTCAAATACATACGGTGCAGACCTAAATTAGAACCTGCTGTTTCTGCTCATCTAACTTCCTGCTTCCAAAACTAAAGACAAATAGCTCAAATCTTAACTTAGATTGATAATTTTGTTGTTTTATTTCTTGTTCGCATGAATATTTATATGGGGCGTTCTAAAGACGTTCTCCTTCCTACGTCACAAATGTTGCATTCGCTTGTAGTCGGAATTTTCAGAGAGAAAAGCGGTTTTTAATTTTAGACTCAGTTTGGAAGGAATTTTCATTAATTTATCATTTTGTTTGCAAAAACGAACATAGTGGAATGATAATATATATATATATATATATATATATATATATTATATATATATATATATATATCTTCTATCATTTCATGCAAATTTGTAAGATGATGTCAGTTGACCTTTAAGGTGTTTTATTCTGCTTTTAGTGAGTTTCCTTCTGATATAGTTCTTTGTTTTGTTTATTTTGTATTTTAATGACTAATTTCCATTCTAGGCAGCTGGTGCTACATATTTTTTATTTATTCAGTCGCTTTTATTATAAAAATTAGTTATTTCAACCTGGAATTTGTAAAATGTGTCGTTCTGAGTGATTTTGAGTGAAATTTTCCATATTTTCTTGCTTAAAGCCACTCAAATCTTTGTTTTTTTCCCCTTGCTTTGGTTGGTGTTTTGTAGCTTTTCTAGACTCATAACAGCTTCTTCAAATTATCTGGAAGAAAAAAATGCATTCATCTTGCTGCAATAAAATATGTTAGAGCAAATATTAAAAATACCATTTGTCTGATGAAATGTCTTTTTTGAGACTTAAAGCTTTAGTTTTTTCCATCAGTTCTCTGGTTTGAATCAGTCTGTGTTATGTAACATTTAAATACCACATTAGAGAGACAGAACCTCTGGGGCAGGGTCGTGGTCATTTTACTGGCTTTACGGCTATAATCACAGCTGCTACACCATACAAGAGAAACCATAAAGACAAGATGTGACATCTGGAAACAAAAAAAAAGATAACAGTATGGTCCAAGAGACATTCATCTCTTTGTTTATCTATCTTTTTAAAAACCAGACCAATGAAAAGGAAACGTGAAATGAATGGACGCAGGCTATAGTGGTGGGAAAAAAAAAGTCCATCCCTTCATCCTCCACTTTAAAGCAGCTCCCTCTCTTTTCCTGGCACAGAAGCTTCGAGAGAACAAAGCCCGCAGATCTCTCCGACTGTAAATGGAGCATGTACTCGGAACAGGACATAAATCCTGTTATTGCTCGTTTGGCCTCAGCTGGAGGCGGCTGTGTGACGGGCTAACAAGGAGACAGGGTGGGGTCGGATGCTGATGGGTCGGTAAAAAGATCTCCTCCGACTGCAGCCTCTCGCTCTGCGGGATCAACCCCGCACTCGTCTTCAGAACACTTCCCACACAGAGGATGCTCGTCGGCCAGAAACGCTGCACGTATGGAAGACAGCGCGGCTCCAACACAAAGAAAAGCCTCCCTGCGTGCACATATGCTCCCCTGGCTCTGCAGCTGAGTGTCCTGCAGTGGACACATGACAAACTGCTCCAGTTTCCGTAGGTGGTGTATGCAAATGTGTGCACTCGTAAACATCGTCCAAACCTGTACTCGGAGCCCAGAGACAAACGTGCTTCGCAGGAGGATAAAAGGATGAGAGCAACACAGAATGATGGAAAAAAAACTAAAACACCAGAACAACAGAGAGGCAGGGCCCACCTCTTCGTCGACTCATTTGTTTGTTTCCCCCTAACGACCCTTTCCACTTGTGTGTACTCTGCCGTTTGTGAAACGATCTGAAGCGCCGGGAATCCATCGATGCCAGGAAAGTGAGACGTGTGCCGGTGTTGGACAGGAGCCAGAGGACGGCGGGACGCGGCCCCTGCCCGTCCACGTATCGGCACAGCACGCGGCCCATGCGTTAGAATTGTTTTTTTTTATAATCGCCACGCCACGTTTCACGAGTTTTACACTGCGCTCATCAAAGGATGAGAAGGAGCGGAGTCAAGCATCACATGATGCGTTGAGGATGACTCCCAGCTACTACCACCCAGCTATGAAAGTGACTGAATTGTAGCTATTTTTGTGTTGGCTAAGGTTTAGCTGCGGTGGCCATCTTCTTGCTAGATGAATTTCCAATTATTACTTTTTGAGAGTTTCATTTAAGTTTTTTGCCAACACACAAAAAGTGTGGGCGTTCTGCTCTGCCAGCTCCTGCACCCGCAGCTACGCCTGTGGATCATCGACTTGATGAGCATGAGGAGCATAAAAGGCGTCAGAAGACATTCTGCCAGCGCTGGAGCATTACCTGCCAACAGTAGTGTTGTTCTAGCCCTTTACTCGTTTAAAACAAAACATTAATGATTTGGATTTCTCTCCGTGCGTCCAGTGAGTTACCCTTGATGTCCTCATGTTTCCTGAATCCTCCTCTGCAATAATAATAATAATAATACTGTAATAATAATAATGAATTCAATTTATAATGCACTTTTCATTAATAAAAATCTCAAAGTGCTCTGCAGACCTCGAGCTCCTCTGTGCCTCATCAGCTGCCTCCACGCCTTCCTACCACTCACCTAAACACCTGCACCTCCTTCACCTGGAACCATATGGGTCAACTCTACTCAAGTCCGACCCCAACCTCCATTATAAGAAGAATCAGCAATAACATTATCACCCTTGCCTACAAGTCTCTTTGCTCCTCAGGCTTCCAGTCCCCTCCCTGGCTTATTGCATTATTTCTCACTTCGTAAACAAACACTTTAAACTTATTCTGAGTCTTGGTCTCTGTTCTCATTGGTCCTTATAGCCAACATCGTCACAAACAGAGTCAACGTCAATGGTTAAAACAACATTTTAGCCTCAATCTAATGACTCTCAGCTACTACTACACCAAAATTTAGCTCAACATACAGTATGTCAAACTGACAGAGTTACGTCAATTTTTGTATTTTGTTCAGTCAGTTAGCTGTGGCAGCCATCTTAACCAGGTTTATTTCAAAATTGACTCAGGTGTGGATGTTTAGTCAATAATTGTTTATAGGGATGCACAATATTATTGGCATGGTATCGGACGATATTAGTGATAAAGTTAAATATCCGACATCGACCATACCATCAAAATAACTCACCGATATA